>JAQFYG010000988.1:0-22200 GCA_034694325.1 Entomobrya corticalis
GACGGACAGACGGACAGACAGACATTTTCGCTCCCACCATGTATTATTATAAAGTACCAGTACCTGGCACTTAATAAAACAGAGTCAAGTGCGTGAACGAGTACACTCGTATTTTTTTCACACTGCTTTTTGCTCAGAGAAAGAGGGAGAGAGAAACGAGAGAATTATTTTATTTTCTCACAGATATACAAACACAGAAAAAAATATTTAGTTAATAGTGATGTTATATAGCCCCGTGTATATCGTCATTTCCACTTCCTCTTTTAACAATGGGCTTCCGCATAAATCTCCGTGACTTCTCCGATCCAGCCTAACTTTTGGAAAATGCAAAGTAAAATATCCCACTAGATACACAATATTTTGCTAATACAAACAGTAAATATAAGCTAATATTAGTGACACGAAGAGCAAAGAATATAACGTTATTCTTTATATAGCTTGAAGGGAGCTACTATATGTCTACTCTATTGTGTGAAATCGTCCAAAGGCTATTATAAATACGCGAAAGAAGAAAATAGAATAAAAAAAGTTGTGGTCTTTTCTCTTCAACTTGTAACTACTAAACCTCACTGAAAAAAATCCTCATGTGTGGTATGATAATGATAGTTAGATTCAGATTCAGCCCTCCTCAATGAAAATGCATGTTCTGCTTCCCAAAATTGCATTTCATTTTATGATTGCGTTTTTTATGATGATGTGTAATGTGTACGTATATAAATTATTAGTTCACTCACACAAAAAATAATCTGAGATAGTGCGACTGCCAAGTGCAGTGGGAACTGGCATTGTCATGATCGTCAATCTAAAAAAAAGTACCGGATGACAATTCAAAACTATGAGACCATTTTTTAAAAAGTTTGCATGTATCGGCGAAATAATAAATTTTTTTTAAACTCTTGTACATTTTTGTACTTATTTCGTTTTTTAAATATAAAATGCATACATGAATTTACTACTATACGCTTCGTAGGCAATATCAACATCAATTAAGCACGTAGTCAAGTAGGTCTTATAAAACTTCTCATTCATGTTATTATTATGTGTTTGTGTGTGCACACTCTTGGGTTAATGACTGCCTTCATTTCTCTGAAATATTGTGTATTATGATGATGATGAGATGAGGATGTTGATGCTCTTCCATGACACATGAATGAATTTCATGTAATTATTATTATGGTTCTTTATACCAAGAAGTGGTGATGAGATGAAGAAGGAGTGGGTAATTCATTTTTAGACAGTTTTTTTCAGTTACCTTCACATTCTAATTGTGAACGTTTTTTTTCTGTTTCTCTCTTTGAGTGAATTAAACAGGAAAATCCGTTCTTAAAATAATAACAAACAACAGGAAGATAATGGTCTGTTGTGTTGGTCGTTTTCTCTGTACTTTGTAGTAAACCCACTTCTTTTTAATACACTTACCGTTTGTTTCATTTTCAAGTAAACTGTAAGCGGACGTTGCGGTGATGATGATGATGATGATTATGTCGATGATGACACACAAAATATCTGAGCCTTCACGTGCAAACTGTTACAATGTATTTTTTATAGCTTTGATGATGCCAGTGTGTTGCTGGTTCTTTGAAAATTTATGTCGTCTATTCGTACGGTGAAAATAATTGTTATGATATAAGTACGAGGAACAAACTGATGGCGTTATTTAACGCATTTATCCAAATTCATGTAATTTCCTAGGCTGATGTGATGATGAAGTTAGAAAAGGCTTATTTTATTATATATATGCTTATAAAATTATGCAGTCTCATTAATTTTTGCTTAGCCTTCACAATAATTTATAAAGTATGAATCTTTTTCAATTTGACGCCCGTGTCAGTGATATTTTTACTGTTTTATAAATAGCTTTTCACTTTTCATTACGCCGTAATAGACATATCTTAAGCGTCATGGAAATTTCAGACATTAAAAATTAAATGGCTTATAACTAAGTTGTCTGCCGTATATCTGTAATTACGCGTTTTAATACAATTCATCATTTTCTCACTTTTCTGCTTTGTATCACATTCCACCCTTATCTCGGGCTGAAATCTTCTAACGTCATCATCATAGAAGCATACCATAGCGTCGTTCTCATCACCAACCATGATCTCATCTCGTCGTCGTAATCCACCGATTACATCTTCAACTAGACTTCCTCCTCACACTCCATTCATTAAATAAAATATTATATGCTTTTGTATTAGAACTTTAGAACAAAAGAAAAGTTCAGAATAATGATCAAGTTGATTATATTAGTATTTTAAAAATGACTAGGACTAGAAATAAAAAATTAAGTTGCCAGCTGTTAACTGGTAGCTTGTAGTGTTCACTAATTTGCTATCATATGTAGAGTGGAATGGCAAATAACAATAAAAATAATAATAACGATGATTTTATGGCATGGCACACTACTGTTTTAAAAATGATGACAAGAATAAATACTCAAGTGAAAAGTATAGCACTCATCGAAATCCACTTTCCAATCATTCATGACAACTGCTCACTTTTTTGAGTAGGCATATATTAAACAATATAGTTTTTTGGGGTTTGTTTATTTTGCGAAAGTTAGAATATAAAAATGCGAATTCACTTTATCTTGCCTACTCCTGGTGCTTTACCCTTTTTTATAAGCATTTGGTGGTGATGGCAGCAGGCAACAAATATCAAAAGGCTCGAGATTACATTACATTTTTACGCATACAATAAAGATGTGACACGCGTGGTGCGCTCATTATCATCACTGATTGAAACAGAGAAATTTTTTTGTGTAATTTAATGAATCAATGAAGTATACACTGCGTATCTCATTCAAGATGTGAAATGAGTGAATACCAAATTAGCTTCCTTTACCACTTGCTGTTTCAATTCACTTTCAAAACAGTTTGGGTAACAGCTTGAAAATTTTTACAATAATAAAAAAAGGATTTCAAATGCATGCATTATTCCTCCTGCTATCCTGCTGCTGTTTGTTGTTGATTTTTTTATTAGAGGAAGATTCAAATCAAACCATTATTGTTTTATCATTGACTCTCGACTGGTTTTTGTTGTAGCAGTAGTTGGTGAGTTTATTAGTGGAATGAGGCCCTAAAAAGCTTGCCTTTGAAAATGATATATTATCGGCTTTGCTTAAAGAACTTGAAATTGAAATGGAATAGATACAGAAAAAAACATGCAAAACAATTCAAACGACACATTCAACATTTTCTTTTTTTCCTTGCTTTTGTTTAATGAAAGATCAGTGCTGAAAATGAGATTCGTTAATAATAATCTGACGTTAAAGTGCACTGATAATTCTCTGATTGAAACCAGATGTTCTCGGCCTTTTTAGTCTGTTTATTTAGTTTTAGTTTACACGTTTTCTTGTTACAGATGAAAAAACACAATAAAAGTACAAAGTAGTAGCGAAAATACCGTATAAAAATTCTACATAATATTTATTATTATCATCAGATGCAAAACCATTGAAAGGTTAATGCGAAAAGCAGTTTACTTTTTTGAATTATTTAAGTGCGCTGATTGAAAAGTTTTCAAAAATGGCCACTAAAACAACATAAATGTTTGTGGATGTCAATGCCAAATAGCGCAAAACTTTACGCTTAATAAGCTATTACGCGTTATTGACCGTCGCCTCGTTTGAAAACTGATGCTTCATGATTTCCATATGCTCAAATTTTATAAACTTCTAAGCATACTCACTACTTACTATTATAGGTGGCATTAGTAAAAGCACTTATTCATAAACTTGTTAATTGAGCAGATGGACAGACAGATTTATTTCGCCAATACTTTCAAATATTACTAAAAACTACACAGTAAACTGTATCGCTGACAGGTTTACGCTCACCATTACCATCATTTATAATCAAAAAAGATAAAAACCGTCTATAATGGTGTCCTAGAAAGCCTGTTGCTGTATCCTAACGGCTACTTACTTTTGAGAAAAAAAAACTCATCTTCGGATTTGAACTGTGAATCCTAAACTTTAAAAAAAATTCTCTCGTTTCCTTTATAACTTTTTTTGGTGCTCAACATTGTCATCGTTGATAAAATTAAACGTTATGCATTTCTACTTGTTAAAAATATAAACTGGGTTAGTTATTTCACTGGGTTATGTGTTCATGCTACTTTTTTTCACAGACCAGACCAGTTATTTTTTTTCTATAATGATCATTTCGTCTTGGTCGATGTAAACCGAAACACGACCTTTGGTAAGAACGTACTTGAGTTATTTTCGGCTGTTAAAAATCCCAAAGTGTTGCTTCCTTCCTTTGCACATTTAGCACGCTAAGATTAGCACATAAAATATATATATTATCATGAGCATGATGATATCATACAGTATAAATAATACGTTATAACTACTAACACAGTTACTAACTTAAGTCTTTAAAATATCGGGACGATGTGGTCACAAACATATCATTTTTGTTCATCTTCTATGCTCTAAATCCACATTATGTATATGAACATAACAGAAAAAGAAAAGAATTTATTGTACATTTTTATATGCGACAGGAAATATTATTTCTCTATTTCACGTTTTCAAGCATCCGATCCCCATGATTCAGGATGATTTTTCATATGAAAATGTTCATGATACATTTTTTATATACTAAATATAAAAAAAAGAAAAATTCACGTTTCTTCGTGTATCACATCGTAAAAAAAGTATAATGCTTGCTGTCTTGTGTCTTGTCTTGTGCTATACTTTACAAAGGGACAAGACAAGAATTTGAAAATATTTCGACTTGGGATTCCTTGTCAAGTCTTGTCCCATGGTTAAATATGGCGTTGGGAATTTTAATAATGGCCGAGTAGTCTTTTCTTCTCTTAACTTTTCAAAAAATAATATGTCGTAGTATTATTGCAAATGAAAGATCCCAGAAGCAGTAAAAATATAAATAAAAAAACATTCAAAAAATTGAGAAAGGATTTTGTTTGTTTTATATATATTTTTTTTTGTTCAGAGAGAACATGAATTTAAATGTAATTCAAACTGTAGTTATGAGTAAAAGTAGCTTGATGTTTGTTGTACTTTAAGTCTCTTAACAGGCGTTTTATGTCATTTGAACTGCACACACTGCACATACATTTTTCAAAACACAAATATAAAATATAAATGTTTGTTGTTATGGTTCTGGCGGAATGAGCATGTGAAAGGTACACATGCTTCCATGCATGCATATTATTATTGCAGAAAGTTAAGATTGTAGTCATGAGCGTAATATTGAAAGTATGACGACTTCTTTTCAATGTTATTTGATTCTTTCTTTTTTTATACTTTATACTTCTCTTTCTACTCTTACCAGAGGGAAATCAACTGAAAAAGTTCTCTTTGCACTCATCTCGGTCGGTCGGTAGTCGTATTCACGAAACACTCATATAACGTACAAGACAAGGAGAAATAACAAATGCATATTTAAATAGTTGTATCGTAACATTCGTAACGTAAGCACTTAACATTTAAAGAAAAAAAGAGTTTAGTTTCCTTTTCCTTCTTCACGTGCTACTGAACTCTCGATTTTTTATGTCTACTGTGTGCTCTGACGACATTAACGACGGTGCTATACACATGTATAAGCAGACGCTTATACAGAGATATAAGCCGGATGAATATGTTGGAATCCTCGTGCCAAAAAACTGATCTATGTCTGTTCTATATTTAAAAAGATATCAAAGAAAAGAGAAAAAGAAGATGTGAGTGCACTCTTTATATTTTATTTTAAAAGTGGAAAGGAATGACTTTAAGGACAAAGATCTGTAAAGAAGCGTGTAATATGGTAGAAAACATAATAAATATGTAAGTAGTGATGTATCTACAATATAGTCTGTTCTATTCAAAAGCTATCAAGAAAAGTCGCATATGCTTTAGATTGAGAAGGGTGAAAAAATCATACAAAACTGTAAATTTTCGTTTGAGGGGTAACCAATCTGCCAAAGGATGAGTGACAACTGCTTAGTCAACTGGAACAAGAAATTTAAAGAGAGATGGGGATATAAAGAGACAGAGTTAAAAGTTAGAGTTAAACATGTGAAAAAAACGCCTTTGGTATTTAAAGGTTATCTTATATAGTAAGTAGTAGTTTAAGGCCTTGAAATTTCTTTTCAGGATTTTTAACGAGGTCAACAGTGAGACATTACACAGCCATGCTTGATTTGCTCTTGTGAACCATACTATTTTCTTTTCTTCTTTTTTTTCAAATAATCCTCTCTTTTTTCGCACACTTTAATATTTATCTCTTTAAACTTAACGTACATTCTTGTAAAATCACATACCATTGCTTTTGTGTGTGTTGTACTTTATTTGAATTTTTTTAGCTTTTGAAATATAATGATGTGTAAAGGACGTCGGTAATGATCGTGTCTGCATCAGATAGCCCAAATACTTGTTATGATGGTTCAAGACTTTTCATTCATATTGTTTTCTCCTTCGGCTTTGCTTTCTTTACCTTGATGCCATCCTCGCATGAAGGATTTTTCTTTCTGGGTGGTTTGAAACCTAATAAGCTGGCTGCTTATTCCGCTGCTCTGTTGCTTTGCTTATTTATTTACTTTTATAGGTTACATGCTTTGTGGGCTCTATTATTATCAAATTGATACTGTCAAAATATAAATGAAAAACTTGAAGACATGTTTAATTCTATGTATTTTTTTCCTTTGATTCATTCGCAGGTGATTGACTTTGGCTCCAGTTGTTATGAGAATCAGAGGGTATACACCTACATTCAGTCACGATTTTATCGGGCCCCCGAAGTCATTCTTGGAGCCAAGTATGGACTGCCTATTGATATGTGGAGGTGAGAGCACGAATACATTTACTAATTTATTTCCCCCCGTTTTGCCTCAACCCCTTTTATTTTTAGAAAGATATCGAAATGGTTAAGATTGAGGTAATCGACATGTACGGATTTTTTGGGGGAAACTATGCAGTGCCATTTTAATAGTAAATAAATATCTAATATACTTTCTTTTTTTTATTTTCTCTATAGCCTTGGCTGCATTTTAGCTGAACTCTTCACAGGCTATCCCCTTCTTCCAGGTAAGTCGTTTATATTTTTGTACTGGTGCCAAATCAACTATGTGAATTATGTATGGATGGATGTTGTTGATCCTGTCATTTTTTATTATGACATGTGCTAAATTTCTCTGCTAATACACAAGAAAACATGCTAAATATTTTGCATCTTTACTTTCTTCCCATGCTCAGGTGAAGACGAGGCGGACCAACTGGCATGCATGATCGAGTTATTGGGAATGCCTCCTCCAAAATTGCTAGAGGTTTCTAGACGAGCCAAAAATTTTATAAGGTAAAAAATGCAAACAATTCTGACAAAAGATTAACCTAGATTCAAGTGAGGACTTTTTGTTTTTGTGTTCAATGTACACACATCGACTAAAAAGTGTGTCTGCAGCTTGTCAAGGAGAAACGTTTTCATATTTATTGTTATTTTTTTCATGTACAGTTCCAAGGGTTATCCCCGTTATTGTGAAGCACAATCTTTGGCGGATGGAACCACCATTTTAACTGGAGGACGCTCTAGACGTGGAAAGCTGAGAGGACCTCCTGGATCTCGTGATCTACAGGTAACATTTATTAAGTGGCATTCAAGGCTAACTTTTATACATTTCAACGTTAATGTAGTGCCATGTATATCTGCTTACTATATGTATTTTTATCACTGAAACATCATACTACATTATTATAAAAAATGATAAAACATACATTAAAATTTGTTATCAACATTTTCCCTTTTTCAAAAACAGACTGCACTTAAAGGCTGTGAAGATCCACTCTTTGTGGATTTCATTCGTCGATGCTTAGAATGGGACCCTAACACTCGCCTTACGCCATCTGCAGCTCTCCGACATCCCTGGCTGAGACGAAGACTTCCACGAACTCCTGCTGATAAGGTGAGTTTTGTGCAGGACTTGCACGTTGCACGCTTCTTCTAAAGAGAATTGTGTTTATCATAAAAACCTATCATAAGGCTATATAATAGCCATACCCTCAATCAGTCGCCATCATCGTCATTCCGTTTCCTACTGAATAATACACACATATTCAGATCAGAAGATATCATAAATGGGCAAGACAATAAAAATCAATAACGACATGGCCAGTTACCTTCACGCTTTTTTATGTCTATCGCAATTCTTGTTGAAAGTAGTACTACCACCACCATCAATGATCACCATAAGACCAGCAGTTTACTCCCAAATGACCCGTACAATATTTTTTTAATAAAAGCTATCTCTCTCGGAGGAAAAAGAGAGAAAATAGGATAATATGCTTTGTGGTAACGAGTTCTGATTAATGTCCACAAATTACTGAATTTGATCGTATCGTAAAATCAAACTGCCGAGATAGTTGCCTTGGTGTTTACTATAGAAGTACGTGAACGAGCTTTCTCTCTTCAACTCCCCATCCTATTCCTCAAAAGGTCTACAAAAACACACAAAGGAAAAAGGCAACCTAGATGAGCTCACACATGAATGTTTTATGATATTTTTTATGTTTGTGTATATCTTTGAGCCATGCATAAATTTATGACTTAAGCATATGCCATTTTCTCATGGCTACTATTGAGAGCTGGGGACATTGATAATGGCCATCAAGTTGCAATGGGCATACAAAGTGACTCATTTCAATAAGGGACGTCACGACACGAAACACTTCTTTTTTGGCTCCCTTTTTCCAATCCAATCCAGACTAAACTACATGCTAGCTTTTATAGATGATTTCCTTTCTTGTTTTGTCGCCATACGTGCACCAGAAAAAAACACTGCACGGAAATCATGGCAAGTAAAGCATTTTGTTCTTTGTTCTTGTGTGCTTTTGATCCTGCTGATAATGATGTTTAGAGAAAAAAATTCTTGTTTCATGGAAACTTATATACCTATCCTAATCTAATACACTATATATCAAGCCAATATAACAAACATACAACAGTTGTGTTTGAAATGAGCGTTTGTTGCTGGTGAGCAAAAAAGGTTTTACGTAGTGTTAGCAGAATATCATCATATCAAACAGCTCACACACACTCACTCGTGTACACATGTTCAATTAGCCCTTTTCCTTCCCTTTTTTGTCATCGCCTTCTAACATTGCACAACGTACTTTAGTTTTCCGTTTCCCTGCTCCAGAAAGGATTTTTGGCAGAATGCTAACCTTCATTTGAAAGAAAGCACATAAACGAAATGTGTCAACATCCAATTTCTCTGTGAGTAAAGATGCCAAATTCAAGGAGAAGTTGTTTGATTTTATGTCTCTGGCTTCATACGTAACACCTTGCTTATAGGCAGAAAGTCACATTCGAAATGAAATTTTGTACAAGCACATTATTATAAATAGGTAGGTAGTCACTATTTTACTCAACAGTTAATTTTCATGGATTACAGGTTTATTTGATGTCACTGAACGAAAAAAGACGATATGTTTTGTTCTTGAATGTTCGGATGTTGTGCAATTTTACACACAGTTTGATTGGAAAACTCATTAGAAAAGTATTGAGATTCAACAACGTGATCAGCTACTACGAAGTATTCATGGAAGTGTTGATGAATTATGCATGTAGATGTGCATATTACAGAATCCTCATTAGTTTTGCACAACTTCTATCCATGGCGGTCTCTTAGCCAATTCCAGTGTTTTTGAGCTGTGCATTGTTCTTGACCTTTTTTGTTTTGTAAGTTTTTAAGTACCTGTTTAAAACGGAGAAGTTAATTGGTTTGTCATTTGATGAAAGTTGGATTGTGATTTTGAAATTTGCGGAGATGCTAATTAAATATATTATGTTAAATGCTCTTAAATTTCATCCTGCTCTGTTTACGATATATATTTAAAGCAAAATTGTATCATTGACATATATACATAATACATAAATATTATATATATACTGCCTATTATAACTATATAAGTTAGAAAACGTGTGAGACTGAAAAGGAGTGAAACGTGGATATTATGAAATGGAGGCCATTATAATGCCTTTTATCCAAAACTTTTTCTCCGTTTCACTTTCCCAATGCCACTTTAATTATTATTTTAGAGAAGAACTTGACATTAGTGTAATTTTCCAATGGTTGCCATATGGGTGCTTGTGCAGCTGCTACCTTTTCATTATAGTAAAAAAAAAGTTGTTCCAATTAAAAGTGTGCTCACGATCATCGTCATCATCAAACGAAAGACATTAGAAGCAATCAAAGCACAAAGTATCGATCATTGCCTTTTTGCCTGCAAAACATTAGATGCCATGTCGTCACTTATTTATTTGCATTCACATGTTATTGACGTACATATATTGCCTTATGAAATACGCATGAAAGTGTCGGCCTTGGACTTTTCAAACGAAATGAGAGCAATGTCTTTCTCTCTCCTGTCCTGTCTCCCGTGGTTTGAATGAAACACTTCTCCTATTTCGTATTTGCGTTTTACACTTTTACGTATTTCCTTGGAAAAAAGATGCAATTCGTCTTATATTCTTGCAAGCTAAATAAACAGTTATCGTGTGACCAGACAAGATCTCAGTGACAACTCGACATAAAGTCTTGTCTTTGGTGACGTGCAAGAATGCCAGTTTTCTGCATGAATACTTCAAGTCATTTTATGAATTCCAAATAGCAGTGGCTTTTTTATTAGGGAATGACTTTTTTAAACTTTCTCCAAACATTAGGCAACATTTGTTGTACTTTCACCAGAACAAAAGCAGTTTGTATGAATTAGCTAAATTTTCATTTTCCGCGAATAAATACTCATTTTATAATGTAGCTAATTTAGCAAACTGGTTTTGCAAATTAAGAATTCGTCGAAACATTCTCACTTTTCCCTCCTCACGTTGTTTATTTCCTTATGTTTTAGTAGGCATCTTCCAAGAAGTAGCCAGTAAAGTGAAGGACGTCCACATTTACCTTTAATTTCCTGTATAGTCACCACTTGAAAAGCCGTGATTTCCTCTTTCCCTCAAAATTTCCTTTGGCCTTTTTCAGTCACAATTACACTTACTTTCAGCACTATTTATGAATATGCATGTATAACACTAAAGCAAAGTTTCCCCATAAATGCACACAAACAAATCAATTAATCTCACTTTGTTGGCTGTCTGGATAAGTTCATTCTGGACTACTATATAAAACAAGAGAGAAAATACGTAGCAAAAAAATCTATGACGACCGACCTTAATGGCCCTATTGAGTTCATTATATAAAAGCGTTATATAGGATAGAGCCCGTGAGAGAGAGAGAAAGAGCATGAAAGCAAAGAAGGAACTAATTTCCGCTGTATTTAACAAATACAAGCAAGTAATTGTAAGTAACTTGTTCTACTTTCATTATCAGCAGCATTATTATTCAGCAATATACTCTCTCCAGTTTACACACTCACATAAATATATGGAAAAGTTGAACTACATACCATACTACAAGATTCAAGAGAAATTGGAGAATTTCCATTCCATTGTGCTGGGCACAATAGTCCCACAACAACATCCTAATTAGCGCGGTTTTCCTAAAATGGATGTTCTAGGATATGTATCTATATTTATTTAGTAAACTTTTATTCCTCTCCTCCTCGCAGACGGACCAGACCCTGCCATCATTGTTTCTCAACTAATAAAACTCATTCCACCGAGGAGAAGTAGATGGTCTTTCACTGCTGTAAAATCGCTACGTATTTGTGTCTGTGTCTGCTTTCTCCTTTCCTCTGCTTCTGCTATAAAATCTTGTTCAAACAAAAGAAAAGTCGAAAAAGAGGAAGGAGCAGCAGAAGAAGAAGACAAAGAATGCATCCAAATGACTGAAAAGCTTGTCTTTAATCTTTTCCCTGTTCCCATTTATCTCGTAGAATGTATGAAAGTCAAGTACTTGGATGTAACTCTATACAATTCAAATAGATAGTATAGATACTTTAGATTTCTCAAAAAAACTCGTTGGCCTTTTCAAGAAACTAAACTGCTCTCTTTAATAAAGGAATTTCGTCCTCTTCCAGTTTCCTTTTTTAAACTTTTTATAGTCTCTGTCGCACATTTGTTCCCTTTTGCTTTCTTAAAATGGACAATATCTGGCTATAAGAGATGAAGCAAAAATATGAGCAACTACAACGAGAATTGCGTAAACTTCAAGTGATGGAAAGAGTAGAGTGGTCTAAAAAATGAAAACAAAGTATGAAGAAGAAAAAACGTGAGTTTTGGATTCTGCCGCAGCACTAAAATATGGTCATATCTCTGCTTAGTAGGCATATAGACATGTAAAGTTAAGTGAGAAAGGAGTAAAATTCATGTAGTCAACAACGTGCTTATTCTTTTTTCTATATTGATCTTAAATCCAACGTCATCTCTATCCTTTCGATCTAGTGCTGGTTTTACTACTACAACAGAAAAGAAAGTGATGTAGTTATGGTGGTGGTGCTAGTTCGGAGAAAGATGAGATGAACTCAAGTGAAAGTAAGTTGGCTTCAAATGAGCAAAACTAAAAATAAGTATTTATGTATGACTGTGTGGTATATAAATATGTATGTAGCGTTTTGCAATGTTATGAGATGATCATGTTGAGAAGTAAAGTGGTGGTAGGTTAGGTTGGTTGTTGTTAGTTTTGGAATTATGAGCAAACAAATTCTAAGAATTTCCAATAAAAAGAGTTCTAGTGAAAAGAAATTTATAAGAGAAAAGAGGAAGACGAAGGGGTTGAATATCATGGTTTTGCTTGGAAGACGAAGTATGTGTATCATAGTGCCCCAATACTCCTTTATGCTTTCATTCTTGATATCAGGCATACTTACACACATTTATTCTTTGTTAAGCCGCAATGTAAATTTTTGTCGTCCCAGTTATTTTAGTATTCGTATGAAAAATGTTGAAATATCTATAAAAATAGCATTGAAAATGGGTGTATCGTGGTGTGTGATGATGATACTCGGAATGAGAGTCACGTCGTATATTGTGAAAGGGTTTTTTCACTGAAAAGCACATTACGCGCTGGCGACGACACAAACACACTCGAGAAGGAGCACTTAACCCCAACTTATTCACCACCACTTGAGCTTTACAACTCTTGAACGTGAGCTTTAGCAACCAAAAAAAGAAGATTTTTTGCGTGTATTTTTGTATATTATATGGAAAGAAAAGAAGAAGAGAAGCCCTTTGAGATGTTGATCGATTTACATTAGCTTACAAACTTTTGATGTTTTGCATACATTACTTTTTTTTCTCGGCCAAAAAAGTCATAAGATGTTGTTGAGCTGTTCAAGTGGTTATTGAAATGAAAGTCACACTCGCTATCGTCGTAAACATACAAATTGATCGTATACATTTCATATATTGTCATAACCATTCTATTTTGATTTTGGTGACATTCGGGGGAAAAGTGAAAAAAGATTGAGGGCTTATGACTGGTTTAATAAATTTTAATGCTGAATATTACAATAAAAAGTTGATGCATGATTTTTGTTCTTTACTATTTATAGAATGATAGTGCCTCCGTTCCGGCAAGCGGATCCACAGCACTACGCACCAGCTCTAAGACGAATATCCACAATGGGAACAACAGCTCCTCCACTGCCGCAACAAATGGAACGTCCAGTGGCGAGTCAAAAAGTGAGCTGCGCGTCTCTTGTGCCTCTGGCATTTCGTCAAATGGTAACTGCTCCACACTGACTAATGGCCATGTCAATGGCCATGGTCACGTTCTGACTAATGGGCATTCACACTCATCATCCAATAGTAGTGCTGGCACACTCTCCGGACGCCAACAGTCCCAGCAACAACACAACGGTGAAGGGAACAATAACGGAAGTGCATTGACACTCAGCTCAGCAAACTCAATTTCAAATGGCCAACCCACAAGTAATGGAACGCTTAGAGTCCAGTCTCACAAACTACCCCTCCTTCATACCAACAATAACTCATAACCAGACAGTACTTATAGGCAGCAGGTAAGTATGCCAACCAGAGCATTATACTATTTCATTCCGGTAAATTATCCAAAATCCTTAAAAATAACTCCACTTTTATTTTACTGATTTCTATTCAACAAGCATTTATACTGGTGACGATCCGTTATTTCCCGTATGATATCCGTCATTTTCTACCCCGAAATGTGTAATGGGATCATACCACTATTCATATACAATACTTAGAAAAAGGATGCATTGTCATCCCAAAAATATTTCCTATTAAGTGCCGCAACCCAAAAAGCTGCGAAAAATACAAAAGCTTAAAAATCATTCATAGTTTTTGTTACAAATAATCAGGTATAAAAGGGACATTCGCTGCAAAGTAGCTGGTTTTTTGGTGATTAATTTACTCAACTGCACAAGTTTTGTCATTATTTTTCATGCAGTTATGCTCACATGATCTAAAATACAATTTTTTACTGTTTCATATAATTTTTTATCAAATAAAAAATAAACAGTGACTTGTCAACCAGCCAGACTACGAGAGAGCCACACACATGCAGACACACATAGATTTCGACTTGAAAATAGTAACATTTAGAAGAGGATGAGATGGCAAAAGACTTTTATATTGCGGAAGTGATAGTGCACGTATTTGAACGGGTTAAACCTAGAGATATAGTAACATGAACTAAATTGTTGCACGACTGCACACACAACTAGATAGAAAGTCAGTGAGCAATGACAAGTGTCATGAGTGGGGGAAAAAGAATATGTGGAAAAAATTTATACCTATGTAGATTATTTTTAACATGAATGAATAATATATTGGAGCAAAAAGCAACAGGACAGTCACTATCAAGAATCTTCCATTTATATTCGTCTATTGTCAGGAAAAATTAGAGACGACTCATGTTTTTTTGTTAGAGTCAAGCCACAAATCTTTTTCAAGTTTTTGACACTCCCTGGAAGTCATAAAACATGAGCGACCAACATATAGTCATGATGATGATGATGACGATGATCATGTAACTGTTTTGTAACTGTAAAATTGATTATGATTACATTATTTGTTGCGAGATGTTAAGTGGATTTAATAGGCGCTCTTCCAGTTTATTATGATTATTATTGCTAAAAAAGTTTACTGAATAACATGAAGACATTGCATGGCAAACTAAAAAGATCAACGTACCATATTATTAAAGTTGTGTGTTCCTTCTGAAGCACACAGCTGGCGTTCTTTGAAAAAGATTTTATTTTTTCCAAGCAATCTACAATTCGCACTAATTGTAATTGTTATTGACTGAAATAGATGAATGGATGAATAGAATATAAGGAATTTCACAGAAGTCATTCCATGCATGTCATACAGACGTAATAAAAAACGAGGAAGTATTTACGACTTTCGTCTGAAAAAGATGCTTTCTTCTGGTGTCTAACTGACAAAATTTTCAATGGTGAAGTGCGCCGTCAATCAATTAATCAATTTACAAAATACTCTTAACTTGGGTTTATCTCGTGTCAGGATACATACTTCACTAGAAATGCCTTTTCACACACACAATCATGCAATTTTACAATCTTGTTGAGTTGAAATTAAGTACTTTATTGGCGTTATTTTTTGTAAATGGAATGAATTTGCAGATTTGGAACCTACTCTAATCCCTTCAAATTGTTCTCCTTATTTTGTATCAACAGAAAACGTGGCAATTTCGTTTAGGACTGGATTTTAAGGACTTTACTGTTCTCTTTTTTGGTAATACAGAGAAAAAAAACAACAACAACAAAAATAACTCGGAAAACTACAGCAAGTTTGTGGTTTGTTCTTATTTAATCTCTACATTATAAATATATACATACATATAGCTTATGTATTTACAGATACTAAAAAGTTAAGCTTAAAAATAGAGTATAAATTCATCCTCTCTGTGAAAAACAAATCTGCAAACATCATCATCATCAGTGTATCCTTTATATATACAGATATATGTAGACGTATAATGTTAATTGGTATAAAAAAAACTACTAACTACGACGAATGTGTGACGAAACTTTGCATGTAGTACCGCTATAAATAACTACAGAACTATATACTTTATCATGATTATCACTGTTACTACTACTATTACAACAATAATTATATATTTAACTATTGTATTTTAGCATTAAACTAAAACTATTCTGGTATTCAGAATCAGATCTTCAACTACATACATCAAACTCATCATCAGTGTATTTTGTAGACGATCTTAGCACTACGCTACGTTTTATCTCTTTCTTTTCTCGATTTTTTAGCAAGTTAATAGCTAATCAGCATTGCAGATATTAGCAGTAAGAATATTAGCAATATAGTTAATCTAGTTATTACTCGCATTAGTTTAGGAATCTATAAAATTAAAAGGTCGAAGTGCAAGTTCTTTGGAATGTTACATCTGTCGAGGGTATTAAATCCTCTTTGAAAAAAAAAGAACTTAGGTAATAATAGCAAATATTTAGAATTTAAACAACTCTAAATCATTTCATAGCCCTGCACATTTTCTATTGTTTATTTCTATGTTTTTTATAATTTGTTATTTGATATCAGTGGTATTTTTCTTGATCTGAATAAAAATAGAAAAGAGACAAAAACATTGGTTTTTCTTTTTGTTTTGTAAAAGGCATCGTAATATTATAACACATACTAACACAGACACTCAAACTTACATAAAAAATAATAATACTTTTTTATTTAAAAACTGATAAGTTCAGGGTTCATTTAACTTTTAGTTGCGTAGGCAAAAAGTCAAATTCCAAAATCATTAAAGCCTTCCTCTGAAGATAATGTGTGTCATCGTCATTGACATTTCACTTCTCTTCTCAGAAATCAGCTTTATATATACTCCATAATGCTTAATAACTCATAAAGCATAACTCTTACGCATAAAACTGCCACTTTTTTATACTTTTAAAAACAACTTACAACGTACTGGATAGAGTTTTCTAGAAACATTTTTCAACATTCAATATATTTAGTAATCTTTAAACTTTATTTAATGACAACTTGACTAGATTCATATGAATTGTTTTGTAATACTATCTCTGTTTCTCATTGTTCCGTTTGTTATGCGCGCTTTAGGTGTTTTTAATACAACAAACAAATATTATTAAAATATTTATTATTGGTTGATCGCCAGTGCCAATGTGCTACATCCATACATGGAAAAAATATATTCCTGTTGTTGATACTCACTCATCTCATCTCATTTCACCCCAAAAGAAAAGGATTTTTAACAATTTTGAAAACATTGTTTTTTTGCCATCTTATCTCAAATCCAACTCATAAAATTTCATACGAAATATAATAATAACGTGAGAAATTTCACAATTCACAAAAAATATACATACAATCAGGTTGCTCAATCACCAAAAAAATATCTACAACATTTATGTACTTTGTACTTACATAGTATAGCTACAGGCGCTGAATTAATTTTTCTAAATTCCAGAGAATAGGGTTGCCACAAATACAGTATCAAGCTGAATGTCAGCCACATCCGTTCCATTTTTTCTTTGAAGATTACTATCTTGTCACACTAACATATATTGTCAAAAAGTCTACGAAAAAAGAATTAGTTTAAAGAAAACTTTAATGCAAATAGGTAGGAAATGTATTTATGCATTTTAAAATGATTACAAAACACACACACCAAAAAAATAAACAATACAGAAAAATTCCGTTTACTAAATTGTCACTTCTTTTGAAACGCTGAAAACCAAGCTAATCTGAAATTTATCACCTCATGAAATACTTTTCGTAGTTTTTTAAACATATTTCCAAAAGCATAAAAAGTAAGGAAAAGCATAAAGGCGACAAAATGAGGACACGTGTCGTATTTATTTATTGTTACTGTTGTCTTTTGTATCTGATTTATTACTGTTATTACGAACCATTGATATCTCTTTTTTATGAACAGGATGTTCATGTCACGTCAAGACTGTCTATGGAAGTTTCACCTATGAACTTCTCCATAATCTCTTATTATCGTAAATATCACGTTATTATATTACTTATAATTTGTCCATATTATTTTGGCTAATGCGCGCATATCTTCTTACAAAATGTTTTTAATAGTCAGTATATAATATCCTATTATTGACTGTGGGATGAACAAAGCGAAATTCATCATTACCATTCATTACATAACGGAACAGGATGCTGAAAAAAACTTTTACTCTGATATTCCATTTGAATACATAAGCCTTCTTTTGCTCATTGACATTCAAGAATGTTAAAAGCTTTGCTTATAACAAAATTTCGGTCACAAACAGTTAAGACACAAACAAAATTAGAGAGTTTTCTTAGGAAAAAAACACATTCTGAAAAAAACAACAGCTCATAATTAAACAATAAATGTTACTTAATTTTTACTGAAAGCTTGTTCCAGTATAAAGCATAAATAGATATATAGCACTTAATTTTTTTTCTTCTGAAATAACTTTCTTTTGATGAAACATTGAAAAACAGGAAGTATTCAAGTTTCGTCACTACACAGTTGTTGCAACATTTGAATAAATGATAGATGTGGTATTGTGAATGTGAACAATTTGGTTGTTTTTATATGCAATTTTAAAGCTTGTGCTTGCAATGGAGTGAAAAGAAACGCGTGATTTCTTAGAATGCAAAATAGAGACAAATTGCCTGTCTTTATGACTTTTACTACCTCGAGGACTTTACTTTAAACGTAATACTTTTTTTCATTGTTTTTGCTGAATCTCTGCAAAAGACAGAAGTACTAAGAAAAAGGGGGCCATAGGTCATGAATGCAAAGGGAAAAGAAAGCAAAACTATAGGCAAAAGATTTGGAAAGAGACTTGTGGAATCGATTCATTTGGAAAAGTGAAAGCATTTCACTCTTTTTATTTAAAATTTTTACAATCAAATCATCACAATAACGTATTTTATCAAAGTCAATAAAATATTAAGTATTCAACAATGTCATCAATTTCCGATGATATTTGGAGAAATGTTTTCGTTTTGTTCCAGATACAAAATGGCGTTCAACACTTTTGTCTCTTTTTTCATAATGCACATAGAACTGATCATATCTAGGTTTTAAAAATACTTATTTGAGCATACACTAATATTATATAAGGCCTTTTTTTCATTTTGATAACCACAATAATTAAAAATATTAATATTAGCATAATTTTTAAAATACAAGTTATTCGATGAATTCCGAACTCCTATAAAAATGTATGTTTCCTGAAACGGGAATATTATTTAAAAGGTACGATGACATCTTCAACGAAAATCCGGGGGCGTTACCACGTTAGAAACTTGATACATTATTATAATAGAACAATATTTATTGTCATTATTATTATTATTCTTGCTTACATATTACAATTATTATTTTGATGACATATTCATGCTAATATGAAATGTGTTTGTCAAGCAAGCTCGAACACACACACACCCACGCATACTATTTATCAGAGCGAAAAGAGAAAAAAATAATAGTAAACTGCGCGCGCTGAATGTACATAAATTATACATAGTTATTTTCAAACACAATTATTAAAAAATATCGTTACGTTAAATATATAAACACCATCGTTTTTTTTCTCGTCGTCATTGAAATCGTCTTAGTCATTATAACATTAATTACATTTTAACTATAATTATTACTAGAATATTTTCATCATCATAAATACATTTTCGGATTTTTTATATACAGCTTTATATGTCATGTGTGCAAGGGCACATTCTTCTTTGTTATCAACTATTTTTAGCGAATAGTTAAATATTCGAGGTTATTATATTACGCAACAACATCATTAAAACTCATCTTCATTCATCAATATTAATTGTATAATTACTTGCTGTGCATCTTGTCGTTGTTGTGTAAAATAATTGTTAGGGGATTGTTTTCTAGAAAAGCATACGTATATTTTAGGTAGGTATGAACGTGCGATGTAGAATTGGCAACGACAACAACAAAAGAATCATCAAAATTTGAACGAATTTTTAGAACTTACTCAAATAGTTTTCTTCTAAAAAGTCATGTAATGAACCAATATTCAATCTGTAGGGTGCGTCGTCCTGTTTGTTTTGAGACATGAGCTTTATTTTGTTGCTGATTTTTTTTGCACCCTCAAATGTGTCAGTATTTGAAGAGTGTGTAGGTGAGAAAGTAATTGTTTTTTTGTTTGTTTCATATAAACATGAAGACAAGAGATGATAAAGATTTTTGAGGTCGATATATGTGATGCATCAATCAAACTATGTACATGTATTTTAATGTAATTTCGCTGAACCACTGAATCTATTGTTTATTATCATAATTACATGATCTATTATTATTGTGCACACACATACATTTGATGATGGACACACGCCTACTACTAGCCAATACTAATTCTAAATTTTCTGACACAGCGTTTTCATGACTTTCTTCTTTGAGATGCGTTGTTTTTTATTCGTTTTCATTGTTTTGGTGGTATGATGACTAATAGAAAAAGTCATAGGTCAACATCAACTGTCTATCATTCAAGAAGGATTAGAAAAAAACGCCAACATCTATAGTAACACATTGTCATATTTATTGACTTTGTGTGTTGCCATTGTTTGTTTGCTGTTAAAGGAAGATTTAAAAATAAAATCAACAGTTGAAAACCTATGGAAAAACAATGCATCTCTGATTGTTTTGGTATTGTTTGTAAGGTAGGCAGGAAGTATACTATTAAAAATCAAAAGATCAAATTCGTTCAAATAGTTTTTGAGCTCTGCTGTGCAGCGGAAGTTTACTGCAGGGAAGGAAAGAAAAGGGCATATTTTCAGTGTGAATTTTTGAAATAAAAGTTATTATATTGATAGATATAAAACTATAAATATATCAGGATATACAAGAAAAAACAGTACTAAGATTTATACATAATTCTTTCTACCATATTGTCACAACAGGTGTGTAAATATTTTAATCTATTCAGGTCGGATGTCGGATTGTTTAAAACGAAAATATGTCGTGTAGATTTAAAAAAGGACATACGTAGACGGACGAACAACGTATATAAGATTTTTTGGTTTAGCGGTAGCTGCGATAAATTACCTAATTAAAAAACAAAAATGAAAAAAAGTTTGTACCATTACTAGTACGCCATGCGCTTATTAGATGAGGAAACGTTTATAGAAGTATTTCGTCGACAGAAAGATGAAGTTGTTTAAAACATGTAGTTGTAGTCTTCATAAAAATTTTAAAAATTTAAAACAGATATACATACACGAATAGGTAATCGTACATATTTAAATACGCATTATAAATATTATGTATGTACTATGTTTACTATTGTTATCATTATTGTCATTAAAAACTACTAATTGTTATAGTATTTGCTATGAGATATATATAGAGTTATAATATATATTTGCGTTGCGAGTCATTATTAATTGTGGTCTACCAACTATACATACACGCTACGATTCCTACAGTTTAGTTTATAGCTACACCACCACGCACTATACTAAATACTACGGTTTTTTTCATATAAAGAATAATTATTATCACTACATATAATAATTATTAATAAATAGGAATAAAAATGTTGTATATTATGATAAACTCTAGAATCGTACAATTTTTTGTCATCATGACGATAAATGGTGATGACGACGCGACGATGATGATGCCACTCCTTGTATAAAACAAAGAAACATTTTGTTAAATACTACGATTTTTTTGTTTCGTACCATACAATAGCATATTATATACTTATAAAAAATACTGATGATAAATTAAAATAAGAATTACTACATAATAACGCAGTATAAATAACTCGGTCCTCTTAACATATTTACGTGATTGTTCGACTTACATAAATCGCAATGAATACATAATGAAATAACAAAGAAACGCGGCTGCTATACTAATAAAACTGGCATTTTTATTAGGAAACGAAATCCAGAAAAAAAAGATCCTTTTGACACCGCAGTGATGACACTTTTACCATATTTTATGATAAAAATATACCATATAGGGTAGTAAATAAAGTAGTCAGTCAGTCAATATAAGAAAAATGGACGATATAAAGCTCCGCTCCGGTAAACATACTACCCTTAAAATATAAAACAATTTTTTATACCTTATTATGCAAAAACAAATATACAGCCAGAGGAGAAGGGTCATCAATGTCGCTAAATACCAGATTTCTCTTTTTTGTTATATAAAAACACTTACCAACGTTGTTTTATACGAAAAACAAACACGACGACTTCATCTCTGACGAGAGTGATGACGATGTCGACAAGAGTGGCGAAGAAAGTCTCATTAAAACTTGCAAATGAGGAC
>JAQFYG010000989.1:0-22199 GCA_034694325.1 Entomobrya corticalis
TTAAGTCACTGCAAGCTTGTATACCAAGTTTCATTAGTTAAATTAATTAAATACGAATTTTAGCTCCTGACGTCTTGGTGGAGAGGGTAGACTGATTTTTTGAAAATATGGAGTCTTATGAAGCCATGGTAAGCCAAGTTACTGTGCTTTTGGCTAAATTTTTACATTTCACCTAGGGTCATAGGTTGAAAAAAATAGTTTCGGAAAAAATACCTATCAATTTTTCAAAAAAACATTTTTGCGGTGCCGCAAATGCCAGTCTGGATTGATCCTTGCTGGCCAATGTTTCAACTTATATTGCGTAGGCTAACAATAAGTAGAGGTATATGCCTGCCTATTTCAGGTTCCGGAATTTAGCAACTAACGTAGTCGGTTGTTAGAATGAGTGGGTAGCTCCGAATCTTTTTGTCATGCATGACCTGATGTTGCTCCTGGCTTTTTCCCTGCCTGTCTGTTCCTCCAAAAAAATCAACTCTCGCGTTTTATAAGAAGGAATAGAAGCTTGATAGTAAATATAAGGTTAGAAGAAAGTGCTTTCTCCAGTAGAATATATAATGTACATACATATTTTATAAGGAAAGATCTGGTAGCAGCGTTATTATTATCATCATCACCCAGACAGAATTGGACGAAAACGGTAACAAGTTCGTAGATATTTTTTGTGTATGTGTGAGTGTGAGTGTCTATTTCGTACACAGTCATCATCCATTTCTTATCAACATACCACAGAAGAATGAGAGTGTAATAACAGAGAATCTTGTAGTATTGATCAAACGACCCAGAAAACGTTCATGTCTATAAAAAGGACGTCTTCTCAAAACTACTCACTGACTCTATTTTTCTGCATCTCTTTCCCCCTCGTTTTTTTGCCTCCATTCCATCGCATCGTACAACAGTTTATTCTCGCCTCAGTTGTTGAGAGAAAAGGAGATGAGGAGAGGCACAATGAGAGAAAAGAAAAGAAGTGAGGGAGATGGGAATGCATTATGAGAAAAAGTAGAGCAGAGAAGGAATGAGAGGAACGAAAGGGGAAATTGGGGAGCAAGCCACTATACTTTTCCACACACCGATTTTCTTCATTGTCAACTCGATACAAAAGCACCACACACTTTTCGTGTGCACAAACATGTATTGTCTACTATGCCACCACCACCACTTCCTTTGCTAGTCATATCGTTCTCTTAAAACTGCTATATAAGCCCTTGTTAAAAGGTCTGTGAGGGCTCACAAGCAGATGGAGAATCATCCAAAGTACGTGAAAGTGGAGTAAATTCATTCTAATGAATTACCTAACTGTATAACTTTGTTGAAGTAAAAGTAAACTGGAGTCTCTTGACTTTAAGGAAGGAGACGTTTTTTAACTGCATGAATACTGTATCATTCCGTTGGAATGGTATGGTCGGATTATCTGATCTGTATTAAAAGGAATGTAATGTTTCTCCTCCAAGCATATATGCATGTATTCAGGCAGCCAAAAATTCTTTCTTTCAGGAGAAAGCAAAAATCCTTTTTTAACATTTCTCAATTTTATACAAAGCTTTACTTGTGCTACTACAATAGAGAACAAATAGTAGCTGTTACTTAATTTTAAAAATATACTACTTGAAAGGAAAGCCTATATCGTGTATGACGTTTGTTTTCATTGTTTGCACTGCATCTTGTTGTATACATAGCGTAAACTTTTGATATGAAACATGTGGGCGGAGGAAACACAATTTGGTCAATTCTATATTCCCACATGAAAGTGAAAAGGGAACGTACAATTTTACCGATGTATGGGTTGTCTTATAGCAGTAACGAAACAAATCATGTCCGGTGAAGTGTAACCGTTACGGGTAAACAAAGCTGTAAATAAATATATAAACAAGTGACTAAAACTATAGTCCATGTAACATTATGTACATTACGTCCACGTACATTTAAACACACGTGTGTAACCTGTTTGCACGCTTGACTTAAGCATATAGGTATAAATACATGTCACTGAAAAATTATTGATGTTGACTTATGGTAAAAGCCAAAAGAAAAAGAAATTGAAGAAGACGTAGTATGAGTTTTGGGTGAAAAAACTGTAACTTACGAATTTAAGATTGAAACTTACTCGTTGTTTGCTATATACGTGACCACTATGTTAACAAGAGAAAGGCTTTGAATAAAAACTCCCCTGTGTGGTAATTTATTGTATTTACCCATTTATATACCCATGCTTTTTCCATCATATTCAAAAATATATATCTCCATTTCCTCTACTCTTTATGTACTGAAGCTGGAAAAACAACACACTTTGAAATATGCGAAAGGATGACAAATTACAGAAGTCTTTTGTTCTTCAGATCATCAAAGTTTTATATTTAAATGCGTATAAGCATACAACTATTTGGAATATTATGTTTTTATACATTTTATATATTTGTAACTACAAATCTTCACTGGTGAGATCATTAAGGACATAGCTCTAATAGCAATTCAATACCCTCCACAGACAACCCACGGCACAGGAGGCGCAGTCATAATAACATTTTCGCACATAATTATTCAGCCTATCTTTTGTTATTTCACAGCTTTTCTTTTATATCCAGCTAAGCAAATCATTTTTATGGATGAATGGTCTGAACAGCTTTATTCAGTCTAAAACAACTTGTTAGTTTTCAGTGTAGATATTGGCACAGTGTGGACTAAACTGCCTCTCCCATCATTTTTTGGGATTAGAGAAATGGTTAATGAAGCAACTCCTTCAGCTTATTTTTACTTCAGAAGAGCTACTTTCAGTGATCTAGTGTTATTTTGGTATGTCAATTTGTTATTTTTTTACAAAGAATATTAAAATAGGAAAATATCAGTTTGCTATGTGCTTGATATAATTATGTAAGTAGTATCTATTGCCATTATAGCAGCCCACGCTAAAATTTATGCTAGTAATAATTTTTCTCTGCCATTTCTGGCTTTTGGTTTACATGTAAATACAGAAATGATGGTGCTCTTTTCTGTTTCCGCTGATCGTCAAGTTTTCTATTTCTTCTATTGTGCCTGATATATGTTTGAGCCGTGTTTAAGCACACTTGCTAAAAAGCAACCTCATTGTCTATTATTACAGATCATGGAGCCAACGTCTGTCTGCGTGTCTTGAGGAAAACCATGTACTCTTGAAATGGAGCAGTTTGTATGCAGATATATATTATAATATTCCATTGTACATTTATATACCCTCCAATATGTATACGCGAACACTGCATTTTTGTTTCTTTTCCCAACACGATTATCTGGGTTGTACAAGTAAGTCAGAGAAAAGTGCCCAATTTCAGCGTTAAACTGCATAGAATGATTCTTTTGTATCCCATTAAACTGATTTACACCCACTTTTAGCTCAGTAAAATTTGCATCAGAAAAAAACTATATTTGGTCGTTACAGCATATAGACTAGAGATGCTTATGTTTGGTATGCTGTTTTGTAGACATGCGACTTACTTCCACTACAACAAAAACAACAATAAAACTTGAATACGTCCAACTTTAGAAACCTTATGGATGTGCCACGTGAACAAGTTACTGATACAATGGAAATAGTATCTTTCGATAAATTTAGTTGAAATGTAAGATACCGACAAACCATTTGTTGTCATTTTTATCTAGCATAATTTCAAAGGTAAAAATATCTGTAGCTTTCAACACTGGAAATGAAATGAAATTATTTATAGCTCAAAAACAAGTACATTATACACCTACTCATGCGACTAAATCAATATAAATTTGGAATGCAGTTTATTGGTCCCTAAAATATAGCAACAAACAAAAGTAAAACAAAACGAGTTCTTTGGTGGTAAACCAATATTTTTGGGATTTTGTTTCTACAAATAAAACCTCTTGGAAATGCATGTTATATATTGTATTATAGGTAGTGTTGTAGAGTACTTAAAAGTCAAAAGAGTGGAAAAGGCATTTATTTTCAGTTTTTAGGTGCTATATAAAAGCTTGCAGGGCATTACCTTTAATCATTCGAGTGTAATAATGCGCAAAGTGCTCCAGTTGTACCATTTCAGCCAGGCGTTTCATTTCGCTAACTCTTCCCTGAACTGGAAACTCAGAAACGTGGAGTTTGTGTAACGTCTGAAAACACTGCTCAAGTATGAAATACGAAAGTCTCAAATGAAAACGTGAGTGAAAGTATGGCTAAATGTAGATGTTCCAGCAATATATATCGTGTAATGGTCCAGTAAGGAAGCATCGGGTTGTGGATAGAGTAGAAAAGGAAAGTTTTGGTAATCTGACCGACCAGCATACAACGATATGTCTTCCTTTTATAAGTAGAAGCCTTGTAACTTAATCGGCTATTCTTGGCATTTCACTTTTGGATTTGGAATACTCTTGATGTATTTATGCTAACAAGGGATATCCTATCTAGATGCAGGATTACGGTTTTAAAATGAATTTGTTTTATTATATCCATTTGTATCATCATTTCATGACTTAAATCCGGCTTATTATGAAATTCATCTAAGAAATTCCGGCAAGTTAGGTTAGGAACGCTACTTTTGTATTTATATTTATTTATTACATTTTATCATCCCTCTTTTGTAAATCAACACAAATCCTTATGGCTGAATGATTCCATGTTTTCGAATTGTTTGTGGTATTACGATATATCGAAAAAGTGTTTTCGCTGTGACACATGTGTGTGACAGCATCTTATTCATGTGAGAAATAACATTTTGATTTCGAGAACAAGGCTTCTCCGGCCGTTTCAATCCTTTTGGTATATCGATAAGATTAATTTGATATAATTTGTGATTGATTTGAGCTATACTCTTCAATTTTTAAAATTTTCCTGCATTCCAAGTTTCTTTATAGTCGAGAAAGGAATAATATAGCAATTGTACATGTTTTCAAAGTGGTTCATAGGTCAAGCCTTTTCCATGAGGGCTCTTTTTTTCAAACTCCCTTGTCCAGTCTTGATAGATCAGTCCAAAATTTACCAACAAAATATGAAGTTATGAAATATCTCTGCTACTGGCTGCTTGAGTAAATGATGCGAAATTCCATAGAATAGGTATGTACAAGGTTGTTACCTTTCGTAACTCAGCTCAGCGACTTTTAGCATTGCAGAACATAAATCGAAATGTAACCAAAAGAAATAATGAAGCAAGCAAAACGTGATGATATAATGTTTGCTGTATGCTAGCTGTATACAATAATGATATTGTCATTATTGCTGTAACAAACGCAGCTAAAGCAGACTACACATGTATTACATCTTTGTAGAGGTGAAAGTATAATAAAACTTACATCGCTTGTAGGTATATTTGCTAGCTTTGTTCCATGATGGTATCACATACTAGCGATAGTGTGGGAGCATTCTATGTTCGCTATTTTTCTGCTCACCAGAATTCTACGTTAACTTACTACGTTTTAAGTTTGCCTTATTTCTGAAGAAATTGGAGAGCAGTGAATTATATTACGTGTATGTGTACTGACAAAATGCTAAGAATGTAGAAAACGGAAATATGTCTGCTGACAGAGTGATCTGTTTTTGTTTCATTTATGAATCTCCTTTCTGTGGAACTTTCTCTCTTTTCCCATTACATTCATTCGCTGAATTAGTCAGTGCCAATGACTGCACTGCCTCAGAAAAGAGAAAGAAGAGCATATATAGATAGTATAGTTTTATAGGATCAGAGCCATCATGCAGCTCAGCTCTCTCCAAACTCATCATCACTATCTCCACTTTCGTTTCGATTTTCTGAGAAAAAGAAAATTCTTGAGTAACTCTTTCAAAAACGGAGGGTTTCATTTTCATTACTATCACACACATACACAAGAGTAGTGTCGACTTACGTCGTATGCGTTCTGAGAATCATAACTTTATAACGACCCTCCACTTCCCAGCATCCGGAAGAAAGTGTGGCAATATCTCTGAAGTAGGTATATGTATCTACACCAACTTTCATTTCATTCTTATTACATGATTTTATTGTTCTTTCTATATAATGTATTGCATATACATTATATTATGTATCACACGTATACCATAATAATGACGACGATTCTTATTAGATGCGGGGAAACTTGTAACATGATCTAGTCATCCACTTTATATCAGTTTGAAATTTCTACACCAAACTTTGCCTTGTTGTGCAGAATGTTACAAGAAATTTCTTGCATCCTTTAAAGCCAACTGTTACTGCAATTTTTCTTGGTATTTCCACTTGTTATAGTGTAAAGTGGAGGTTTTTGTATAATCTTAGTGGATATATATATATATATATATATATATATGGAACAGTCTTTATTTTCCATGCATTTCCATTTAGAAGAAGTGTTGACATGTATAAATGATTTAACTAATTTTAGATGAATTAAAATATTTCAAGTTTACATATATTTTTGTTGCCGAAATAGAACACTTTACGCCTAGATAAAAACATGCTAATAAGGACAAATGTCTACCTTTACATCCTCATAATCTATCGTACAAAAAATGGGTCTGAGACAGCTTTCGTTTTTGTAAAACAAATCTTCCCATCAACTTCAGACACTTTTAGCAGGAAATGGAGCAAAAGTAAACAAATACTCAAGATTCACATACCAACCTCTCTCAATGTTATGTAGGCTGCATAAAAGTAGCTGAGATATTATTTACCTAAATTTCATAATGAATATCTGCGGTTGATTGGCCATTGATAACATTCAAACAAGCGCTTCCAATCCAGATCAGATGTGCAAACAGACGCTGAGCTGAATATGTCATCATTTTGCTAACTTTCTATATGATAGAAGAAGTGTGCCTAATCTTGACTTTCATCCCATGTTATGCTTGCCACATAAGCATGTAGCATAACCCAAAGATTGTACCCAAAAGCAAAGCTTCAAGTTGATACGTGCCGCGAATCCAAATGTCGTAGCTCCTTTTCTTTTTGCAGAATTAATGAGAGGTTGCTGTTGTACGAAGATTCCTAAGATGAACAAAACACTTTAAATAAATGGAATCTGATTGTGTTGGAAGGGGAAGTATGCCAAAACCGACAATTTTTGTCTCAAGGGGGTTGACAAAGTAATGAAAGATACAGAGGGAAGAATACACCAAGAACGACGCGTCTTTTAAAAATCCTTTTGCATAAAAGAATACGAATGAACTAGGTCAGCAAGAGATCCATTTTGCTTAAAATAGTACACAAGTTTTTGGGTTATCCTCTGTTATTCTCAAAAACACTAAGCTATACGTAACCCAACTTTTTAGACATTTCTACATATGTGTGTTTGACACTCTCTTACTTTTTCCAGGAATATGTTTACCAGTGCATTATATTATGTACAATGTTTTCCTTGAAAAGTAATATGCCTGGAATTTTTTTATGGAAGAACAAGCAATAAAGTTGATATCCATCTACAAAATATAGAAAGCAACAATGATCGAAATACTATGAATTTTTGTATTGATAACTTTTTTATGAACGGCAAGTTCCAACTTTATAGATGTAATTTCGTTGGAGCTCCAGATACACATTTTTATTATAAATTCTTGTTCATTTCCTTGAAATTTGTGCAAACTCATTATAATGTTTTAGCTCCATTTGAGTTTTTAGCTCCACGTAATTTTTAGCATATAATTTACTTTCACCGCTTCAACATGCATTAATTTGAAAGGTATATATATTCAGTGAAAAGTAGGAGGAACACAAACCTTCACTTTTTAGCAAGTCCCAACGTCAAATTAAAAACTTGTACGCGTTAATATACGTTTGCGCAATCAGGATGGAATAAATTTGGATTACCTTGAAAAGGAATTTAAAAAAAAGTTTCTCCACAACCAACATTCCTATAACTGCATTCATAGAATATTTCGTCATACACTTTACGTATCCGCATCATAGACTAAAAGCGAAACTACAATTCCATTTTCCACCCACATGAATGAATCTTGCTAGCTTCAAGTCGTGTTGAAATAATAATGGTATTTATCTCTGAACAAAGGAAACCTTAAGGGACCTATTTGGCCCAGATTCCAAAAGCACACTGGTTGTTACTCTTATGTTATGATTGCTTTCCAGTAAACTCAGATGAGTGACGTAAGCAGACAAGTCTTTTTATAAGTTGATAAAAACTAGCCTTCATGGCCTAGCAGCGGTACAAAGTAGCGCTTTAACATAAGGTACACGCTGATGATCTCACTTTTTCATGTGGGATTTCTTGCGGATAGCACTATTTACGTCAGTAAATAGTTGTTTGCTTGCATTTTTGCTACACTACGGAACATTATTGTACCTAAACATACGTGTTTATTTTTAGAATTTGTTGAGAATTCAAAATTGTCCAGAATTGAAATTATTGCTGGGAAGCCAATACTTCATCTGGGATTTTTGTCTTTTTTTGTGTAAAAAGCTGTGGAAGATGTGATCGTATAGACAAATTGCTTGTATCGTGCTTTGAACAGCTATGATTCACACAAAATATTAACAGAATTCTGTGCCGTATCTATTTGGCGTGAAAAAATATGCATTTATGACAAGACAGTTTAATTTGAAAATTCGTTTCAGAAAGGGAGCAAATAATAGACAATGTAAAAGATATTGTCAAAATCACAAAAGATGCAGCATAGCGTTTCACCTATAATATCTACTGAGAAGTCTCGAAAAGTTCCTGTAGGAATTTTGTATACCCCTTTAGAGTATATGACAAATGTAGAAAAAATTTATAGCCTACCTTAAAATATAAAAAGTAACATAATTAAGCTAGAAGAAGGGGGTAGGCAGGTGGAAATGTCGAGGATAATTGATTTGAAGTTTGAACAGTGTCACTACCAAATTAATTTAATTACTTTCTTTTTCTGAGACACTGAAGGTCGAAGGATTTTGAAGTAAAAAGGGTTATATGTTTTACGTTGTTTCAAATAATTCTAGCACAACGAAAATTATTTCAAAATCTTCCCTCTCAACTAAATGCAATGTCTCTTACAAAACTTGGTGGGATCTGAAAATAATCAAGCAAGTAGAAAGGATGTAGAACAAATAAGGCACACGACCGGAAACCTCAAAAGGATGGAAAATGAATATTACATGCATATATTGGTCCCACAAGCGCAACAAAAGTAACCGAATTCATCATCAATAAATGCACAAATGGAGTTTTTAACTCTATTATAAAGAACGCAGAATGACGAATCGGTTGAGGCAGAATCAGAAAAGAACAACTTGAACTGTTGAAAAGAGGGGAGACCTGATGCATGCACAGTATAATATAATATATTATATCACTAGTTGTGTATATCACGGTGATGCTTGCTAACTATACTACCTGTCTTGGTTCACAAATTACAAATATCAAAATACAAAGGGCAAAAAGTGATACGATGATGAGGGCATGTTACCGATCTTACAAATAAGCGAGTGCATCAAAGATGATCACAGACCGGTGGTGCCACACGAAGCAATACCCATCTATACCCCTTTTCTCCGCTGGGAACACAACAGAAACGAGTGTTGATTTTCATGTGCATTCAAGGAAAAGAGGGGGAGGGGAATTACGAGAGTTGTAAAAGGAGACTGATGAGAGTACGAGTTCTTTTATGCACTTCGTCAACAAAGTGAAACGTGAGGAAATACACTTTTTAATTATAAATACGGGCGATAATGAATGAATGATATATGGAGATAAAAGATAGATATTCTTTGAAAATAACTCGTTCCGATTTTCTTATGGTCATAATTCAGTTGCATTTGTAGTAGTACCATGTACCGCTCATCGTACCTATATGTCACATGATTTGTTCTTGTTCTATTCCATTGTAAAGCAGATATCTGCATAATAACAGTTCGCTGAAGTTGAAGGTACCATCATTTATTGTGGTAGTGTGTAGTAGTATGTAATTGTTATTTCAAAAAAGCCTATTATGTTGTTGTCTGCTGGTAGGGGAGAGTCATATTTCTTGAGCAGCGGTTACTCTCATGTCGAATATAGAATGAATCAGGGCAATACAAGCAGACTTCCGTCGTATGCAGGAAATCATAAAAACCCTGAGAACATTTTTATAGACTTGCGTTGCGTCCTTAGATGTTGGAAACCCTACGTACAGAACTTGCCACGCGTATTGTATGCATATTACTTTGCCATGTTAGCTACTAACTGTATGATATATATTTTATGCGGTTAAGGAAAAAAGGGGTAGAAGAAGAATGAATAAGAAGACGCATGCTATCGAAAGAGAAGAATAAAAAAAGAAACATGTTTTAACGTACATTACACACAACATACTACACATCCTTAAATATTCCTTTGTCTGTTTGACGAAAGGAAGTTCAGACGTCTTCTATTTATTACCAGCTTGATCCCGAGGATGTATAATATATGTACCTGCTGTGTTATGCATGTAGTAACTTCAAACTTAAGTTTTTTATAATGTTTTCTTAATACCTTCCTTTCCGCAGATTGGCATTTTGAATTGGAAATAAAATCACTACTCCCTTTTGATTAGCATAATTTTTATGTATTTATTTATTATTATTATTAATGTAGGCAATTCACTCTCATATTTTATCATAATATCTATCATAGTTCCTCAGAGAACTATTTAATTATTATTTATAATTCCAATGAATTATTCTGCACGTAAAGAGCTTTTTATAACATTAAATAAATGTTATAAATGTTCTTTCTTTGCCCGTATAATCACTTACTTTTCTTTGAAAAAAGTATGAAGCTGATGAAAAAACTGGGTACATAATAGCAGCTACTATAAGGTACTTCAGTTTTTGTGTCATGTATTTTACTATAACTATTTATATACCAGTAATAATCTTCAATTTTGTACGCTTATTTCGTACTCTTGGGATTTTATGTTTTGTGATATTATGCATATGCATAATGTAATTTTTAGTTTGTGCTGTGCTTCAATTTTTTAGTGAACGATGAACAGCAACCGGCAACCACTAACAGAAACGAAAATTACTTTGTCTGCTATCATCATACGGATTATATATCTGTTAGATGATGTGTTATTGTGAAATGCTTTCATATTCCCCCTGTTTGAATTGCAATGAAGAGTACACTGACGAGGATTATAAGAAAATTATTTTCTGGGAATCTTACTGTGCAGGAGATCAATCCACATAAACTAATAAGCTTACATTAAAACTAATTTAGAAGGAACAAGATTACTTGTACAATAATTTTGTTGGAAAGAGAACTTATGTGGTCTAAGCGTATACATATTTTTAACAACAATTTATTTTCAGTGAAACCAAATTACGACTGCAATAACGACAAATTGATGTGCATATTAGAAGACCGCTCCTTACTAGTATTAGGTTCTCTACTATTCAGCTTAAATTGGGATAATATTGCTACCAAGCTGGTACTTTAAGCTACATACTAAAGATAATTAAAGGGAAAGCAGAAAGCATATATCGACTGATGAAAGTTCTTTCTTTCTGTGACATTCTGATGACACTCGTAAAATTATTTTCTTATTTATTTAACAGTCACAAATGAGTGCCGCTATGTTTTACCATTATGGAATTATGTGGCTCATGTGGCTGCCCTTCTTTACGAATGTGTGTGTAAGACATTCTGCTTTTTTCATCGTCATCACCTTCATGCAAAATTCATTCAAACTGGCAGTAAAAAGTCTAAAAAAGGACAGAAATAGGTGAAGATCTTTTCTATGTCTCGTCATAACATAACTTTATATGTTTGTATCATATCCATTTTACTCTTTTTGCAATATATTGGTGTACATACATTCAACATACTTACTCTAATACCAAGCATAAAAAATGCCATATTGAAAAACTATGGATTGGCTGTTAAATAAAAACTGCTCATGTAAAAGTGAAAAGAAAAAAACAACTCCATATGCAGCATAAACACCAACACCACCAGCCCGAGAGTGCTAAGTTTTACAATGAAAAATAAAAACATATTCCACAAACCTAACGAGATACTACATACAGGAATCTATAGAATAAAAGCTTTGTTCATAACCTGAGCATCGGCCAGTGACATTTTTGAAAACGAGTAAGTAAAACGAACTGAAGCATATCAAAAGAAAAGGAAAAGTAAGACACATAGACACACAATGATAGTCTTCTCTCTAATTATAACTTTAAAACTTTTCCTTTATAGAATTCTTTGTTCTTCTTGGACATTTTATTGCTTTTCCTTGTCTAATAGCTGCGAAACAATGTTTATTATATTACCAAAGAACTGATTCCGTTGTATATTTTATTTTCTTTAAAAAATATACCGTGTCAAGTTTATTATATAAGCCATTATTTCGAATTACATGGAACACTACATGTTTCAATCTTGAAGGAGAGAAGGTAAGAAAAAACTAAAAAAATGCATGTTACAAAGAAAATAAGAAGAGGAGTAAGTACCGTCAAAGAAAAAGAAACTTAAAAGTTTGTCCTTTCCCCAGTGATAGTATTCCTATTATTATTATCACAAGGGAAGGTATCTTTTGTGCCGTAGTCGTGTTCTTACTGTTTATACACACGTATATGGTAGTTAACGAGCATCATCAACAACTACCGGAGTTTGTGTTAGAACGGCTCCAATACTAATAGCAGGCAGCAAAAGAGATGATAGAAAAGAAAGTTATTTTCTTGAGCTTTTCATAAGACGTAAAGGGCTTTTGAAATAGATTTTTTCTTTCAAAAAATAGACTTTCCTTTGATACGGGTAGCAGTTTGATATGAAGGTTTACGTAATAAAAACCGTTTTCAAGCCAGTGTTTTTCAAATGAAAAACCCTAAGATTTCACCATCTACAAAAGCAACTGTAACACTTTGTGTTTTCTAATAGTTTCTAATATTCTGTAAGGAGCCTTTCTCTTCCTTTTGATTGTAGAGAGTGTTGATCACGACGCCTATTGCATATGCACCTATAATCACTTTTTAGATATATCTAATCGTGAAACCCGTAAAACTTGTAATTAAACCAGGATCACTATTTCAATATCGTTCAAAACCTCATGAAGCAAAATAATTAATCAGATTTGCTAAATAATTAAACATCAATACTTTCAAACATCATTTTGATTTTAGTTTTGTCGAAAAATAATAGCTTGGAAATAATTCAGTAGGTATATACTTATCTAAATGGTAATAAATCAATTCCATCAATTTCGTAGTTTTCCTTTATAAAAGGTTATTTGAGTCACCATTTTAAGAAAATTCGTGTATTAAGATTGAGACATAAATTGAACTTTTACGTTATTTGCATATTATATTGCAGCACACAAAAAATGCTTAAACTTCAACCACGCTTAGGACAGAATTCCCCTTCCCTAATCCTTCTTGTCTGCCACTACCGTACTGAATAGCTAGAATGGAAGTGTCTGTTCGCCGCAAGTACTTATTAGCTTCCTATATCACAAAAAATCGAAAAAGTGTAATATTAACTTTATTGTCTCAACCCGATTCTGCACCAATATTATTCATGCTACAGTCTTTTTAAGATGATATGAAGTATAGAACGGTAATATTTATTTTCTCGCGAAATAAAAAATAAAGAGATGCAAACTCCGGTATTGCTCTCTTGTTCATTCATTCATTCATTTATAGATTTTTCAAAGTGTGCAGGAGATGTGCTGCTATAAGAAATGATGACGTTGGGAAAACGAATGAAAATGGAAATTGTAATGTTAGTTCTATACATGTATAAAGTACAAATATTGGATTTGAAAATTTGAATCAGAATGAAAGCATGTATTCATGTATGTGTTGTAGTAAGTAGCTGAAGAAAGCAGAAAGATATCACACGAGACTCTCAGGCACTGTAACTTGATAAACTTGCAAAATGATGGGAGATACGAACATTCCAATTGGAACTCGAAATGAAACCCTAATTTTTGGTCGGACAATTCTCCTGACAATAAATTTCATTTGCGCTTTTTTCTCATTGCTTTATACCACATTAGATACGGAAAGTCTTTATTGTTATTGGGCGTGTGTCTAGGCAGGCATGCAAGGAAGGAGTATACACTGCGACGCTTCATGGTTTTAAATCCTAAATGGTGGCACATCATGCAGCAGAATACATACTCTGAGAACTCCTGAGCGAATTCGTGTGCAGTTTTGTGCCGGATCCAACTGTGAATTTAAATTTATGGAAAGCAATGCATGAATGTATGACTACTTGTATTGGAGCATTTTAGTGTCGCGTTGTTCTGTTTTTCATCTTAGCACATATCAAGTTTACAATATTATTTTTGGGAAGAATGCGCATTATTATGGTATTTTTTGTCCGATGAGATATTTCTTTGCATTTGTCTGAATATTTGCCATCATTACTTTAGCACCGTGAATGCTAGCTTCTAGCTATGCAGTTTCTCCAATGATGTAACTGCTGAAATTTTGCTCAAATTGTTTTCGTCATATAAGCTAGTCCAATAAAACTCAAAAGACCAAAAAATTCCAAGATTTTTCGATATTGTTTTCAAATGGAAAAAAACATTACTTTCATGAATGATATCGAATATTGCGTAATTCGATTGCTGAAAATGTGGAATCATATTCCTGACGTAGTCTTATATTATATTACTTTACATTACGTTATAAGTTATAAGAGTTCAGTGCTTATTTTATTGCTATGTATTTACATATTTACAAACAAATCGCCTTTTACTCATCGTTCATGACATTTTATATCACCAAATGAAAGGGTGTTGGAAAAATGAAAATAACCATGTTTCCGTAAGTTGTGTTCTACTGCATAGTTTAGTCAGTTTTAGATACTTTTTCTCGTTCAAAACATTTTTCACTTTATCGTAGACACGTGAGCCATCGGACCTTAACATAATTGGATATGAGCTTAATTTAAAATTTAACACTTCAGTTTATGAAATTGGCTAAAAATGTTAGAAACTTCATACGAGATAGTTTAATATCTATGTTCAAAACATCAAATACACATTGTAAATAACAGCTTGGTATGAACTGATCTTTAAGAAAATTTGGTAACAATGAGGAATTTTTTTCACTGGCCATTTGATTATGATGATTATAATTTTTGACAAAGACTAAACTACAAGAGTCACAATCACAACGTTGCAGAATAATGGTTTCTTACTCTCGCTTATACAATCAAATGATTAGCCATTGAGCCAATGACGCATTGCTAGGTTTTATAATGTCGAAGACTAATAGTTATTGAAAGCCTTTGGATTGGAATATTTGAAACTGACTTAGAATTAGGAAAAAGTTTATGATATATTAATTGAAAATCAAACTGACTTTAATAAAACCAGCAAATATAAATAAGTGTTCCTAAAATCTAATTGTAATTCTAAAAAAAAGTGTAACGAGAGGCTTACGCACGTAAAAAGATATTCAAAAATGTTTTGTGAGGATGAGGAATTCATCTTTGTGAGTTAGTTAGTTACACTTCTTCATGCTCATTTTCATGCTGAAAATCTTATTCACAACACATCGTGCGGTTACACCTATAGTAAATTTAGCGTTACTCACTAATGACTAATTAGCAAGAATAAATTTACAAATAGTTAATTTGCTAATTCATTCTGTATCCCTTCCCTTTTTCCTTCTTTGGCCTGCAAACAATGTCGTGTAGAAATTCAATATGATTATTTGATGCGATGTCGCAAGATTCTGAGTTTGAAGCTGCCATCGCCGACAGCTTCTTTGTGAAGTGGTAACAAATTTCTGCGTTGAAGAATTAAAGTTTCTTCTTGGAGATGAGTAGAGTGAGAGAGAGTTTGCGAGTGTGTATTAAATAAATAATAGAGTCATAGATAGACTGAAGTTAAAACTTAGATGACATGAGATGAAACTTGTACTTGGATATTGCTGAGCTGAGCTGTCACACCCTTTGTGAATGAGTACTTCTCATTTCGAGCGAATATACACTATCACCATCCGACTATCCCATAAAATAAATAAAAATTAAACACATGCATATGATAGCAATTGCATAGAAAGTTAAGTGTGAAGTATGTGAATAAATAAATATTATGTAATGCAATATGCTGTTTATGGAAAGCTATTTTACCCTTATTAAATATATAGAATAACGTTTTATATAACAGGGTACTTGGATTTAATTGGTCTCTTCTCTCTTTCTAGAAGGATATTATTCTGGTGGTGGTATGAACAACGGTGTAACATAATATATTTCCCACGGGTGCATACACACTTTACACGAGATGAAATGAAAACAGAAAAAATGGAAAGGTCTGATAGAGTATACAGAGTAGATCGTGTTTCTTTCTCACATCCTATAAAATTCACTCACTTATTTATGCGCTCATAATATACCTCCAAGGTATTCTACTAACAGACACCAGGTACACACCGTTGGTTTTTTAAACTCGTTGGCTGGTGTACATGTAAGTATCATCCCGGCACTTTTGAAGTAAACAAAAATTCAAACTCTTGTCACAGCTCTTCTGAAAAAATCTTAGAATGATACGAAGGCATTATCAGAGATAGTGCGACGACTTTGGAAGACTCTCTTTCCGATGGATTACAGTAAACAAAAAATGTAATCAATAGAATAGTTAGCACTAACACTTGTCTACATTTATTATCTCTTTAAACGACCATACCTTTGCTCTGTCGGTGGAAAAACAACATCTTCTGGAAAAAGACAATTTGGCTAGATTTCTTAAAAAATTATTTTATTTTTTTATAAAAGACGTTCTAGCAAAACTACTAAGCAACTTAAGGAACTCAAATAAAGTGTGCACGCACAACTACACTGTTCTGCAAAACGTAATTATATTTAAAAATCCAAAACGTAAGTTATGTGTGCAAAATCGTTCTTGTTCTGTAACAATTCAAATTCGGCAAATCGAAAAAAAATTCGAATTATTTTTTCGTTGTCCAAATTCTCAAAACTGAGCAAAATAAATCTACCAGACAATGTTGCATCAGATACGACATAAATTGTAGATTATTATAAAAAAAAGTCGTGGTGTCTAAATCTAAGTAACTATACTTATAGCACACCGTTGAATTCGACAAAGTGCAGAAAAAAAACGATAAACTGACATTCTTCATCGTCGCTTGGTAATATTATAAAAGTAAATTAACATTGCCTACGTTTCCAATATAAACCACTTTTATAGCTTTAATTTAATGTATAACACTTACTGTCAAAATATTTTTTCTTAAAAGCGGGAGTGATTTTGTCTTCACGTCAAATTTTCTCTTTGTAATTAGTGTCGCATTTTCAGTGTCGAGATTTTTTTGAAATTGCCAGCAATTAGGCAATGACAGACAATATAGTAAAAACTGTTTATGTAATAACAAGTGCACAACTTTGTCTTATACATGCAATAAATTTTTTAGTAACTGATGCATTTAATCCACAAAATAATGGTACCCAAAGTCGTCGCACTATCTCTGATAATCCCTACGTATTAAGAAAATGATGGGCAGCATGTAGCACTACTCATTGTTTGTGTGTAACTGTGGTCATGCCACACGCAAAGCCTGCAACAAAGCGTTAGCTTTCTTTCTTCAACATTTTCTAATTAACAAGAAGATGGCAGTTACTTGAGAAAGCTCATTGTAGGCTCTTTAAGCTCTTTGCGCTGTGACAAATAACCAGCAAGGTTCATCCATGCTATTCCGGGCAGTAATCCCTGCCTCCCTGCCTTTCAAAGAGAAGAGTTGTGGAAAAAGGTTTCCTTCTCCCAAGTTACTTTTTTGTGATGTTTACCAACAGCCCAACTTTCAATAGTACACCAAATCTCTTAACAATTTTAAAAACTTTTCATTGTGAAGTAGGAGGGCAGGCAGGCAAAAAAGCAACATGTCGTGCTCAGCCCAAGGCTGTACTTTCCTTGTTGGTTGGGCTGTGAACGAGAACCACTGCCATAAAAAATTATTGGATTTGGAAAAAGTATGTGTGAGAGGAACAAGAAAGTCGTGGGCATTATCAGTCTTCCTATGTACGAAAAACCTCCCAAAAATCAAAAACTTTGTTTGATGGCTTCCGTTTCCACTTCGTCGAATGGTGTACCGCGGTTTCTTTAGTAAAACTTTTAAAAATGAATTGCTCAGTATTTGGTATATGACGAATGAATACATGCATATTATTGTTTGATTTGATTACATGCCACATATTTCTGTGGACCTTTAGTCCTGACGATGCCCCTTGGGATTGTAGTAAATTTTCATATTGCAATTTTCCGACAAAGTACAGTTCATTGAAATTATTTGAAGTGCAAAGTTAGAATCTTTCGGTTGTTACATTTATTTAGTACATAATTCCAAATTTACCTTACATATTAAGCATTTTACCTTGCGTACCTAGGTTCTACCTTGAAAGACGTTTTCAAATTTATTATGGCAATTTGACTTTTGCGCTACTTATCTTATCTCGTAATTAACTTTCTTTTACACAATTGTCCATGTAATGCAAGCATGTTCTCCCATGTTTTCCAGAAGGAAAAAGTTGTCAGCCTTACTGTTTTAGAATTGCTTTTGCCTTGCCGGTGGCAATATAATGATTTTCCTCTATATCCTACTTGTTGTGTAAATATAACAAAACATACGTCATATCACATACATATTTTTGTGACTCGGATGTTTGAATCCAAGGACCATCATATCATAATCATAATATTGTACAAGTTTCGATAATGCCACTATGATATGCAAGTCATATGAAAATCCACAGAGGAGTGGGCGAATGGTCCCATTGAAATAAGAAGAATATATACATACATTACATTGTGCACTGCTGCTTCCAAATGTGATACGATGTACAATCTTCCAACATGATACCACCAGTCATTTCCTTTTACCTTCCTACTACATACATACAATGTCCATGACACAAATGTTTGGTAACAGGAGAGAGATTTTTATTTTAGTTTTTCAGAGGAAGCTGCTGACATCACGTCAGTATTGCAACAACAGCAGGTTGTAACAATTGCACATATGCCTTCCCGTTCCTTTCCCACTATCATCACCGCCACTGGTGTGCTCATCTTCTAAAGCTAAAGTACAGACAAACATGTTACGTGTTATGTCCCTACTTGCAACTGATGGCCGTTAGCTGAAAACTTTGAAGCACAAATACATATACACAAACCTTCTTCATAGGTACATAATTTAAGCATGCTTAAAATTTTATTCATGAACGCCACATGTAAGTTTGTGTACTTATCCGGCACGCTATGTGAAGGTAAGCCTCATCCTCATCTATTTGATGTGCACTCGTTCATACGTAATATAAATGCTGGGACCGTTTCCCTTTTTCGTTGAAGTGTAATATAAATGAATGCACGTGTATATGCACACATTCAATTCCAAGCCTTTCGTGTTTACTTACTTCACTTGAGCTACAAAGACGAAGCACCAACAACGCAGAAACAGAAAAGGGAAGATGGGAACCTTTTCCTCCAGCATCAAAGCACAGGGTGTCACTTGGCCTTCCCTTTTCTTTTGACAAATCGTGTGAACCTTGCATTTCTCTATTAAAACAGAGATCTGTTTTATGTTGGCTGTGTGAAATCAGAAGGACGCAAAGATTTCTAAACTTGATGCAGTTGGGCATGTGTCCTCGGTTTTATACCTTTTGTACCCCTTTCTCTATCATTTTTAAATAGACATGAACTCAAGTATCTATCTATCGATCGAATCATTGTGCAACATCACTCATCGTCTAGAAGAAATTGGATGAAAATACCAAATCATTTCCTTTTGCATCTTTGATTTTATTTTTATTGTGTAAGACAACGGAAAAAAGAGAATGAATGAATGAACCAGTGAAAATGCTGAGACATAATAAAACGAAAGCAAAAAAGTTTTAAATCTTCAGAATAAATGAAGGAGCACGATAAGTATGCTTTTATTTATGTTATACTATTATGCATGTATAAGTATAATATCTTATTGGTTAAAAGATTGGGAAAATTATGATGGTACCCACCTGTTTCCTGCAGAGCAGATTTCCTCACAGGGATATCCTGTCCCACTTCCTTTCCTTGGTTTCTCTTGTTTTTGGTGGTAGCGCTGCCGGTGTTATTGCTGTTATTATTATTGTTGTTATACAATCCATTACCATTTTGTTGATGATCGTTCGTTTGGAGGTTCCGACGCAACAGATTGTGTTCAATCCTCATTTTCACTCACTCATAAAAAACTGGCACTCCGTTCCAATATTACGAATTGTAGAACTGCAATAATTAAAATATAAACACAACGTTTAGTAAGTTTTTTTCTTAGAAAAGTAAATGTATTTTTAAATGTAATATATTTTGTCTAGCGTTGATGATTTTAATAATGACAGTGCTAATTGTCCCCATCATGCAGCACTTTTGGTTCTTTAATTTCATAGATATTATGCCAAAACACTTCGTTGTTTGTCAGTTCGTCCCTTCCGTCGTCGAGAGAAACATTGGCGTAGTTTATGTCTGTAGAAATACAAAGCATGAAAATGAGGGCATTTCACCCATGACAGGTTTATAGTCCCTGCGACAATTTCCTCTTTTACTATTTGCGTAACATGTTTTATTTCCTCTTATATTCTTTCTTTTATGCTGACTACGGTATGTCCTTTCCGTTTCACTTGCTTCTATTATATCCCTTTTCTTCCTCGCCTACCTCCTTTTCAGTCTTTCTTTTTCACTTACTTGTTCTTTTTGCCCAATGCGGCTACATTTGGGTGACACTTCTTACTCCGACTACTAAGTGAGTGACAATAAAATACTTTGTTGTTTTTCCTGCCTTCAGACATGACGGTTGCTGTGCGCGGCAACGGCAATCATATTAACAAGGGACATGTCGAGTCTGGCGATATAAAATATTATTGCCACTTTGATTCCACTATGCGTAGTAATAACGTCAAACGTTTGTAAGGTGGCACCATAAATGCATCGTAAGATGATGGTGACGAAAGTTTTTAGTGATCTGTCTGCGTCTTTGAATATGCATTCAACAAAGCTGTCTGATTTTCATTATCGCCATTTTGTCGACTTTATGCTTTGATGCCTGAAACTGAAAACGAAAAATACAAACGAACATTGTTTTGAATGTAAACGCAGCAGTATATTTGTATAGCTTATATACATGACATGTACAGAAAGACTCAAGGATGAGCTTTGTAACAGACAGCAGTGTATCCATTTCCTTTTTATCAAATTGACATCAAGATTGTGTGTAAAGTAATTGCTTTGCATACTGTTGCGAACTGATTTCTAATGATACAGTCGGCCGGCATACTATTAATTGTGACAATGAATGTTTATCTTTTCGGTTGTTTTACATGGTTTGTGAATGTTTGAGTCAAATTTGGTGATTAAAGATATGTTTGTTTTTGCTGGCACTCTATAAACATTTGTACATTATAGTTTTTAAATTCAATATTTATCTTCAATTTTGATTTTTTAAACATCAAACAAGAATAATAAGTTACAGCGTGTCTCATTCTATCGCACATATTCGCTTTCCAACAGGCTATTGAAGCCTTTGAGTTGAACATTATTTGATGTAAAAAGAGATTTTATAATATGATCATGTTACCCCTCATCTTAATTTATGCTCCAGGGTGGCTAATAACATTTTTTAGCACATTCCTTATGTTACACAAAATTTAGAGATGGAAAGAAACCGCAGAAGCGCGCAGATTGCCTTCAGGTAATGGTAATTTGTATACATACTTCTTGCTTGAGGATATGTAGCTACATTTTTATTCCGAAATTGAAACGCATGTACGCATACTTTAACTGTATCTTCAAACTAGCACGTGTGTGCTTTTCATTGAGTTTTAATTATGTCGTAAAGAGAATATTAAATGGAAATTTCAGATTTCTAATAGAAACTTTAGCAAATAAAATTGATGTTAGTAAAATTATGACAATTATCTGCTTGTTTAAGGAATATGATATGACCTTTTTGCCCAGTTTTTAATGGGTTGTTACTATCATCCACAGAATCACACTGTCAGCACGAACGAAGTATAAAATTCCTCATAGTGCAGTCACACTTACTGTAGGTTAATAAGCATGTTTGGCAAAACAACATGATATATATCATCATATCAGCATGATCTGTTTGTAAGATCTAAACGAACACGCTTAGATAGATGAAAATAAACTTTTTAACCAATGCAAAACCGGCTCTGTTTTAGGTAAGCGAGGTTTAAAGAGACTCATAAAATAATAAATATGTAAACATATGAACCTATGATCCGAAAGACATCGTTGAGGTTGAATAATATACATTTAAATTTATATT
>JAQFYG010000990.1:0-22199 GCA_034694325.1 Entomobrya corticalis
CATAATTTGAGTCTTCTTGGAGAACATTCAACCCAAAGGATTGCTTCAAAACCCTCTATCATTATATTATTATAGATGAAGAAGAAGAGAGAGAGGAGAGGATCGTGCAGTTTAAGAAAAACACAACACATTGCTTTAAACCTGAGACGAAATAGTACTCTAGAAAACTACACCTTTTCGCTTGAAATCTTTTCTGATGAAATATAAAAGGGTTGAGAAAGTTTGTTGCTGTACTCGTGGTGGTGGTGGTGTAATGCAGTAGCAAAGCTGAATATAATATGCAGCAATACTACAAGTAGGAGTTCAAGTTGTATCGGTTTTTTTCTCTTTCTATTTATAATATTACTTTAATATTATATATCGACATCGACTACCATGTACCTGGGCTTTTCCTTATGACAGTACGTTAGTCTTGTTGTTTCCTCCTTTCCGTATGGTTGTAATAGCGGCTGCTAATGTACTTTGTACAGTAGATGAAAAAAATGTTTTATATAATATTATGCAATGCACCAATTATCATGATTATAACCATATGCAGGCTAAAATGCAAGTGTTTTCTCTAAAGGTATTATTATGATCACATAATATTTCATCATATTTTTCCTTCTACATATTCTACTATGATGAATCACTCTGGGTTTTCCTTCCTATAATATATAGTACTCTCTATAGTTGTTTTATATTTTATAAGCTATTTCTCTCCTGTGTCGACTGACATTCAACTGCATTATGCCATGCCACTGCCACTGTTCCATTTTGCTTTACCTCCATCGCCACAAAATACAAGTCTCTCAGGTATACATTTTCTCTGTTGCTGATGTTGATGTACTTGAGGTTTTCTCAGCTAACAACACAAATTGTTATATGAACTCCAATTGAACATAATAGTTATACCGCAACAGTTCAACTCTTTTTTTCTCGTTCGGGAAACATATATAATCTCAATCGCAATCAGTCAGTCAGTCACTCCACTCGACTCTCTGAAAAAAATACAACTCTCACTAATGCGCCATCATAGAAATAATAATAAAAGGCCTTATGTTACTTTGTCCTGTGTCTGTTGTTGTTATACTCTCTCCATCCATTCCATCCACTTTTTCCTTTCGCCACCGTCGCTAATAAAGAGGGCTTTTGATTGTGTGACAAGGACTCTTTTCCTGGAAATGCCAATGCACTCAAAATAGGTTTCCACACCAAAAACCTTCAACCAAACAACTTGCCTTTTTACTTTGTTTACGCTAATGGCTCTTGCTTGCTCATTTTTTTCAATTCAATCGGGTCATCATCATCGTCCATCCACCGCAAAAAAATATCGTTTCCAGTTTATTCGTTCGAAAAAATGTTTTTATGCAAAATTACTGTGGCGCATTTTTAATGTTTTTTATGCAACAAAAACAAGTACGTAGGCATTTTATATGTGTGGTTTTTAGCTTTCATTTTCATGTTTAAACCCCGCTGCGCAGCATTTAATAGACAGAGCATCAGACAAAAAAAAGATTTTATGAATTTTTAATGGACTTTTAGGGTTTTAACATGCGAGTTTTTCTAGTTGGATGAAATTACATATGGTCTGTTTATGAAAAACGTGCTTATTTTCGACTGGTGCTCTACATGCAATACAATGCCCTTTTCACTTTTCTTTATGAGTTGTATTTCATTATAAATGATAAGATAAATGGATTTCTTTCGGAGTAAAGTGTGCCCTCGAACGTGAAAATATGACCAGGAAAAGTAAATAGTAATGATTTTTTTTCTTTATGCTTTTGTAATAATATGGAATGAAACTTGAACTGAAGAATTATGTTTACTGTTCCGGGGAAGATTTTCAAGTGAAATAAAGTGAAAGTAGACTTTTGAAGTTTTGTTTTTTACAGAACAAGGGAATATTTTTATTATTAATTGCCATCATAAGATATATAATAATTATAATAATATATTTATATAGTCATTCATAATATTATAATGATTACATACGCTTTTTAACAATATAATTAACTTTTTTATACCATATGGTTACATATATACTTAAGACTAATAGAGACGCATAATATATTAGAAAAATGAGACAATTGAAGAACAAAATTATAATAATATATTTTTGTATTTTTTGTATTTCATCAGTTTTTTGATGTTGAAAAAACTTTTTTCGGTTTCACATGTAAAATATATATATAAACATTTTATTTTTTCTTTGTTGTTGTTGACCCCTATAAGTTATCTTTTTTGTTTATTTTTAATTCAAGTTATAATCTTTTTTATATATTTTTTAAATATTTTCCAGACAGACACGTGTCTTATGTCAGTGTGTTTTTATAAACATACAATAATATATAATTTTTTCATAGAGCAGTAGTAGTCGCACACGCTAAAATATGCTTATAAATATATATAATATATTTTTACTACATAAAAAATTAAGTAGCATGAGATGAGATGAATTTATATAATAATAATAATAATAATTTAATAACACCTGAATTGAAACAAGGGTACAAAAGTTTCATTTTTTTGTATATCATATTATTTTTGTTTTGTCATTTATGAAAAATTTTTGTGAGTTTACAAGTGTGTTTTTTGTGTACTTTTCTTCAAATACAAAATACTACATGAAAAAATGTAAAAAAGTGCTTCTGCTTTTTGTTTGCTCAATGAATTTTTTGTAACAGTCTAGCTATTGCATATTATAGTATTAGAGGTATAATATATAATGCAAACATTAGTGCTTTTTTATTATTTTTTACACACAAAAGAAGGAAATTACACATAAAAAATGCATTAAAGTAAGTATACTTATTAGGTTAACACACTTCACTGTTTTCACTTTCACTGTCACTTTCCCTTTGTTCATACGCGCTACTTAGGTATTATGTTACGCGTGTACACTTATACAAGGTTTTGAGAGGAGAAAGTATGGGAGTTAGCCAACAACAACAAATTACAAAACAAAATGAAATTTTCACTGGTGTCGACGATCATATTTAGTATAATGAGGTAAAATACTTGTTTAAATATTTTCTTTAGAAAACAAACGAAAAATATATATATAATGTAAAAACAATATATTTTCATAATACACAAGTAGTTATAATTATAGCTTTTTTCACAACTCTGGAGATAAAACTGAATAAAAAATCTAATAACACTTTTATATTAAAACCATAATAAACGTCGCGATATTTCGATAAATATTTGTAATATTTTTTTGGGTTTTTTGTAATTATCTTTAGATATTATGTAATATATATATTTTATGGGCATGCACGTAATAAAAATTAATTTTTGTTCTCGGTTTCTAGTAATAATTGATAACAATATAAGGATATATATATATATTTAAATATAATATCTGCTCTCTACAATTGTTTCTCTAAAAAATGACAGAATAGATGATTTCACAACAACAATACATATATATTTTAAAAATTACAATATATATATGTACCTATGCATATATCTTTAATATAAATGTATATATTTGTATGCACATATATAAACTTATATAAAAAATTCTTGTTAAAACTCTTAGAAAAAGAATGCTTTTTTGTTATTACTATTATATTATTACCATCTTTATTTTGGTGATATCTCTATGTACCTATTACTTTTACTTTTTATTACGTGTTAATGTGTACCGTGCTCAAAAAAGTCGCTGATTTCTTTGTTTTTTATTTAAGAATTGTGGCGACAATAATAAAGGATTTTTATTTTCTCTCTTTGTATTTTAAATATATGGATAATTCGAAATATTTCTACTAGAGACCGTTGTATCTTTTTTGTTTGTGGTTAAAACCCTAAGTCTAAATAACTAGCCTTGAGTGATTTTTCGCATTTTTCTGTCTATCTAATTAAATGTGCGGGCCTATAAAAAAGGTAACAGCAGGGTATATTAATCTACATGTAAAATTTTTGAAAACCAATAAAAAATATATGATTTTGAATAAAAATGTATCTATTCATCTATTGTAATTGCTTTCTCAGCGTGTTAGCACACTTTTACGACAAAAGGTATCAAATTGGCGATTTATTTTTTTCGTATGTTTGTTTTTCTACTTGACCATGTAGCGAAATAACTAATTAATTAAGTAGATGAAAGGGAAAGCTACGACATGAGTAGTGTGTGCAGTAAATGTTTGCTGTGTGTCCAATAATAATAATAATATATTACGGTTTTTCTCTATTATTTGCGTACGCACGTATAAGATAAAATTTAGTAAAACGCCTATAAAAATAAACTGGTTATAATATATAAAATACCTTGTGAATGTTTTCATCTATAATTAATTTCTGTAATTTAGGTTTAATAAGTTGTAAGGATGCATTGAGAAGAAATTAAAGTGTGTACCGAAATTAGAAGTACTACAGGTGTTTGCACAATTTTATTCTTGTGATGATTATTACTTTAAATGCATAGTGATTTTTTTATATTTATTAGGGCTCTATATTAAGGTAATTAATATAATATATATTTGTATAACTATCAATTGTAAATTGTATTTGTATTATTATTACTTTCTTGATAAAGCATGTCATATCAACATCAGTTTAAGTTCATGTTTTTGCGGGGTATTTTCCTTTTATATATATTATATACATACACAAATATTTCAAACATTTTTACCTTAAATATGTTTTGCTAATACCACGGTTTTACAAAGCAGAAAAAAATAAAGATTTATTTTTCTCACAAAAAGAATAATTATTTGCTTTTGTTTGTTTTTCTTTTGCAAACTAATAAATTTTCTTTTTAATATTTTTGGCCAACATCGATCAAAGTTCTCTGTTTTTACTTATTTATCTTTTTGTCTGTCTCTTTCTCTCTGTTTTCTTTTCTCTGTTTTTGCATCTGGTATATAATTTTTTGTTTCCTTGTTTGTTTTAAAATATTTTGATTAAAAATAGGTATTAATGTCATTATTATCTTGAATTAAGTCGACTTTTTATCTTTTAACCGAGTATTTTTCGTATCGTTTTTTTGCCCGTAATAAAAAAACTTAAAAACTATTTGTTTTGCATAGGTTTTTTAAAAATGTTTGAAGGAAAAACAAAGAACTAGTTAGTAGTAGTCTCATTCAAATTCATTCTTCTCCAACTATCACGTTCTCACACGAAATACGAATATTCTTGTATGCTTGCCCTGTATGTTTGCATGCACCTTTTTCACCTTTTCAGTATAACTATATGTTTTATATTTCTCACCACACATGTCTTGTTACCTGTCAGTACCTATCAGATCCAGAGATATATGGCCAAAATACTACCATAGACTTTTTAAACGTGTCAACAACCTTATCAATTAACATAATATGGTTGTTTGCAATTTTTTAACTAAAATTTTTCACAAAAAACATAAAATATACACATACAATGCGCGGTATATGCATGCACTCTTGTTATCTATCTAGCAATTCGGAAACAAAAAAACGAACTTTTTTTGTATGAAAAACGCGTTTTTATTTAAAAATACTAGCACTATTCATTCTCTACCCTATAATAATACACAACGATTGGGTAAGGTTAGTTTTTTTTTGCAAAAATGTATAGTTTTTTCTTGTTTTTTTGTATGAAAGGTCGAAAGCACAATTAGTTAAATTGATTTTCTAGTTAATTAAGTAATACGACATAATAAAATTGTATATAATATATAATAATATACTCGATCTTTTTTGTATTTATATATCGAAGACGATGATGACAGCGACTACTTGACTAATGTGAATACAGTTATAGTTTTTTAAATAGCAATTGTTTATTAAAATGGTTTTATTTTTTTGTAGATTTTTTTCTTGTTTTTAAATATATAATTTATATGTATATAGGGTAAATAATATATCGATTTTTCCTGTATATATTTTAAATATAATATATAATATATAGGTGCGATTCTCGCCTACAAAACTAGATATATTTATTGTAATAATAATATATGGATTTTTTGTTGTAATATATAATGTGGATTATTAAAAATGCTTTAAACAATAATAATACTCATGAATGAGGGTGGTTGCACCGCGCTAGAATCACTGGTAATGAAATTATATAATAATATAAACATCTCTCCTTTCTTTCTCCTTTCTATAAAAATTTTCTTATGAACGTCGCTCTATATACCTAAATATTTCAAATGATTATGATAAAAATCTGCGCTACTGTTTCCTTCCTATATTTTCTATAAGATGCAAAATGCAAAACTTGGTACTTATCATATACTTTTACGTGGTAGCATAAATATATACATTCTTTTTCTCGTCTGTTGTTGTTTCATTGCTTTGGGATCTATATGCAATTTTTAGAATTATCTGATTAAATAATTTTACCCCTATAAATGTTCATACCTCGGATTATATAAATGCTATATAATAATATATAGATCAACAACAATACACGATACAATATGGTTATAAAAAAGGGAGCCATTTTTTGTATACTGTGTACTTTTTTAATAAAAAATATCTATAAACTAATGAATAATATATATAAATATTTAAATCAGTTAACAACTAAAATCAAGTCTCTTTTTTACAGCAGTTGTGATTTGATTATTATGTATTTCGATTGATTTGCAAAATAAAAACGTATAAAGAAAAAATATATTGAAGCATCAGAAGAGCAGACAATACATAGAGATAAGAATATAAAGTTTTACTGCATAGTAGACACAAAGACATTCCTTATTATCAAGATAATAGGGGAATTAAGAAGAATAGGTAGATATTGAAGAAGTTCAAGTTCAACAGTCACAAGAAGATCGTACGCAGACAAGTGTATTATGTCATTTCAAACAAAACAAGTAGCAAAATTGAGAAAAAAGACAAACAAACTTTTTTTTTCATTCATTGAATGATTGCTCAATAGCAAACAATAAGTTTAATTTGCTTCCTATGTCTCCTCACCAGACTAAAACGTATGTCTAGAATTTCATTCAAACAATAATAGTAATTAGGTATCTTAATTGAGGTTGTCGCGACCAAAAACCAAGAACCTTCGAAAAATAGCAAGTGCCGTTTTCTATTGAATTGGTTTATTGTTAATTGTTGGGCAATGATTTTTATTGTTTTAAAACACCGCGTGTCGCGTGTCAAAGTAGGAAGATTTGTAGTTTATTTACGAAAGTTATGAAAAATTATGGTCTTTATTTGAAACTCTTTATTTTTATCGAGTTTTTTAATACCAAAAAATTCTATTCTGCCATGTGTTGTGTAGGTGTCAATTTAACCAAAAACGATCTTGACTGATCCTGTTTGCTCCTTGAATTGGCAAAAGCAGATTACGATTACAATCAGCAAGTCATTCTTGTTCTGTTTGTTTTTCTTGTCAATAAAATGACAATGGGAGATTGTTGATTGATACGTGCATGCGTGTGTGTGGTTTTTTTTTTGTTCATTGTAATCTTCCTATAATAAAAACTGTTTATAGCAATTTGCAATCTAAACTGCCTACCTAATTTCTCTGTCTCTTTTTCTTAACTTGGATTACGTTTCAAGATCAAGTCTCATTTTTTGGCTTTTGTGTTGTCCTTCTTCTTCTAATTAATAGAGATTTCCTTGCACACACATACAATCATGATATGATCAAGAACCACTTGCACATCGGACACACAATGACACACATGTCAGTTCTCAGTGTTCAGTTGTCATCATCGCATTACATCTGAACCATCCCAAAAGACATTTCTATTTTTACCCACGCATATTGATAGCAAGAAGGACAAGGAATGAAAGATGAAATATCATTCATCCAATCTCACATACATCTTCCATGAACTTTTAATCCAACCACATCTCATTCATCCATTCTAATTGAATTGGATTCAGTTTTCTGGAATAATTTTGTTTCCTGTTTTTAAAAAGTATATTGATTACATAATCACTTGGAACTAACTGGTATTCGAGGAGAGGTTTACAATTCAGTCTGGAACTTTACCAAAAAGTTAACTTTTTATGCATCTTACTTTAAACAACAATAAAATGTTCTTCCTGTTTTTAGTTGTTCTTCTTAAAAAAGAGTGAAAAAATAAAATTGCTTCTATATAAATTGTTATATGAATAGATGGGAATCTTCTTGTAAAATTCTGTTTCTGGCTAATAATAAAAAATTATCATAAAGACTTTATATTTCGTGTGTATTCCTGAATAAATAAATAAATTCTGTTCTTTCAGAAAAATGTTAAAAGTTTAAGTTTGTAACCATTGCATAATAAACTTTCATGAAGTGTTAAAAAAGTTGAGTTGCATAATAAAATGTTCTTATTTTCTTGGAATTATAGTTTTGAGAAATATGCATAGAATGTTACTTTTTTGTCTCTATTTTCAGAGAAGGATAAACCATTCACTCTCATCATACCAATTAAGGAAAAAAACACATTGCATTTTTTCCCAATTTTCACTGTCAGTTTAGCTCCAAATGAAATTTTTTACCTTCTACATAAATCGACCACCAAATACTTGACCATCAACCAACAACTTTTTTTTTTCATGATTGGTTATTAGATAATCCATAATCATAAACAATTTTTATAAATTTTTTGGTGTTGTTTCAGAGTAAATGTGCTGATATCTTTTACACAATGACTCAATGATGTGGTGTGGGTTTTATCAGTAGCATTGTGGCCACTGGCCAGTTGGAAGTTTGAATATCTGCTGTGTAAGCAGTCAATATAAATGAACGCGAATGGATTAATGTCCATTAACCTAATTCAGTAAAATTGCATGTATATTTCTGCAGTATATGTACTAGTGAGCAAATAGAAGGATATCGGATATCATAGTCTATTTTGTATAGATTTTTTGGGTGCTGTCGATGATGTCCCTGCACATACAATTTATAAAGTACAGTTCCTCATTCCATTCCACACAAGTGTCAGGTTTACTTTTGCAGTTCATATTTAATTCAGGAGGAGTTTGATTGAAGATTTAGTTCTAAAGTGCTTCCCATGCATACAATCGTGTTCACTAAAAAATGCACACGAACATCCGCACACACATATCGCATTCAATGTCCATTTTTGTGAGATTGTTCAGATTGGTGACAAATGCGGAGATGGCATGGCAGATTATTTTTTAACTCAAGTCTTTTCAGTAGGATGAGGATGGCCATGTCCAATATATTTTTCAAATTGAATGTCAACGAAGCAAAAGTGACATTGACACTTTGTTGCTGTATTGTTTGTTAGCATTTGCCTGTATGCGCGCTTATACAGTGCATAGTGCAGTATATGTTTAGTGCTTAAATTGACCATTCAAATTGTTTTTCATCCAACAGGAAAATCTCATACATGCATGCACAGAGCTTAATTGCTTTTTGTTTGTCTTTTGACACAAAAATTACACAAAATACCTATTTGTTTTGTTTGCAAGCAATTCATGTAATTACTGATTCAACTATATTTGGTGACGAGAGGAAAAGCACACAAAATATTTTAAAATACGGATCTGCTGTTTTATTGTAGATGAGACACTCACTAAATAATTTTTATATAAACTTTAGAGTTAAGTTTAATAATAATATTTATAGAAAGCGTACAAAAATTGTATGGTAAAATTGTAGTTTATATTTCCTGTTTGTTCCTGTCTTGTTAAAAGTTTAAATATTTTAAATTGAAGTGGATGAAGATTGATAAGAAAGAAAACGAAACAAGTAAAAAAGCAGTCACAATTTTTATTTGCTCTCATTTTCGCATTTTCTCTGGATGAATTCTTAATAAAAAATTTTTGGAAGAGTTAACATTTCAGGCGTGGAAAATACCTTTTTTATCTCTCGTCGACAAATATATATAAATATCTACTTTACAAAATCTAAATATCGAACAATAAAAAAATTATTATTTTTGGCTGGTTTATTCATATAATTAATATGCTTTTGTAGTAGAAAATATTGAAAAAATCTGTCTGTCTGTATAATTTTTTGAGTACTCCTTTCAATAAATATTCATTTTAAAAATCTGATTTGTTTTTTGTATGCAAGATATATATAAAGATGTGACTCTATATAGTATATATACTGGAAAAAATATGTAATAAGTGTAAATATATATTTTTTAAATAAATTGATTTATTTTCTTTGCATTGGCTTCGGCAGGAGATATTTTCATTGCTTTTTTAGAAACACATCTAAATTGAAATTACTACCAAACTACAAAAAAGTTTAACAAAGGATTTTACAAATTGATTGATTGATTTACTTTTGTTTTGGCTGGAATTATACACAGCAGATGAAAATGGCGATTTTTGGAGAGATGAAAATGCTGACATAGACGCAATATATAAAAAATCACACACAGATGGACACACACATATACACAACAATAGAAATAGTTTATATAACAATTTATGCAACAATTACATGCATGCGGATCAACAATATTTTTGCACATCATCATACAAAACAAGCAAGTATGAAATGTATAAAAAACGCAATTAGCGGATCAAAAAATATCTAGAAATCTAAACAATTTATAACAATCATGGAATAAATGCAATTTTTTATAATTTGTTTTTTTTGGCCTGGCCAAATTTTTCAATAATAATAGGAATGCCTATTATAAATAGTATACTACTAGTACAACAGCATATTAATTTATCAAGCAATAAATCTTTCATCTCTATTTTAAATATCTTTTGATTCCCACAAAAAATGGCCAAAAAAATCTTGATTATCGCTGGTTTTCTCTGTTTTTGTTTTGCTTCTATTTTTAATTAGTAGAGAATTATTGCATTGAAAACTATAAAAATCTTGATCAGTGTAAATTATATTTTTGAGCGGTTATAGATTACAGAATCATATTTATTTCCCACACACCGTGTTGACCATTAGCACGACATTCACTTACATATTTTTAATGCAAATTATGTTAATATTTCTTCCCTATTGCATAACACTTTTTAGCTATAAACTATATATACCACTTTTATCGTCGTATCTCGCATGTGTATATATTATTACAAATCTAAATATTCATTATATTCATCACCTTAAAAAATGATTGACATTGAACCGCTCATCATGAAAAAATGTTCCTTTTTTACTTCTGCCTGCACCACCAACAACAAACAAATATTATTATGTGTGTAACCGACCATTATTCCTAAGAAGATCTCATCTAATCTACATAAAAAATGTTACATCTCTGCTGCTTACTACTTCGTCTTGCCTTCTAACAATAATCATTCCTTATTCCTCATTGTCGCATCCCCACACATACACCAAAGGAATATACCACCAGCCACCAACCACCACCCGGCCCATGACATCAAAAACCATCTTTACTTGACTTAAATTACTTCTGTTTTTTAAGTATCCATATTACATTTTTGACAGAGAGGTCTTCTCTGATTACAGATTATTATGCGGTTTTCACTTTTTCTCCCTCTCTCAAACAGTCAAGTTAAGAAAAGCTAACAAGAAATAATTCTCCTTAACTTTTTTTTTGTTTATTTTTGGCATAGCTGAAATGATGCTGGTTTTGCAAGGTGGTATATTGAATAATATTTTTTGGTGTTATATATGGAATATATTCATTCATTATATAATACCAGAAGAACTTGACAGAAATATTTCTTCCTTTCCTTCAAATATGCATATTAGCCTACATAACAAATATCTTTTCCTCTTCCCAATGCAATCTCTTCAAACTTGAAACATGACTTGCTCACTTCACTCCTTTTTTCTAACAACAACAACAACAGCAGTGCTATATGGCTCTATAATAATAATAATTAGTTTTTGTGGAGTAACCTGATTAGTAATCTGGTTCTTGTCCTTGCCTTCCCAAAACGTTTGCAATTTTTTTTACTTCTTGCACTTGCACAAAACTATACAATCACGTACAAAAATTTCATGACACAACTCAATCATCTATATATGCACACCGAAAGCCAAAGTATCCTGTATACCTAGTAGCGACGCGACATGTTATTTTATGCGTCAAATCATCATAATACATCACCATCCTTAACTTTAATTTTTTTACAAGACGGCATATCATGACGAATATCATGTAATTGGATAATTTTTGCCGAAAAACAAAACCCTTTTTTGTTCCGTTATCCTTTTAGCTACTGGTATGGATTGCTGAGGGTGACTTTGGCTCCATTTTTTTCTGTCATTCACTCAAAATGTTTATTTTAAAGACTATCATTCACACTGAAAAAGAATCAGCTCAAGTTTATCTTATTTTTCTTCATGCTTTTAATTTGGTTTGTAAAGGTTCTTTGATTGGATAATTAGGAAGGTATTTTGGTATCTTTAAAAAATAATTTCCGCTGTTTACTTTAAAGTGGTGTGAAAAACTACAAATTTTTATTGTAAACAAGAACAGATCTATAAATTCCTACTCATTTTTTATTAATTTATTGTATATAATTATGTTTTACCCTTTCTTTTGCTTGCACACTTTTGATCTTTCAAATTGTTTTTACCAAAAAAATCAGTTCGTTCTAATTTCCTTCGTCATCAGTAAAATATCCCTTTTCCAGTCCTCATATCTTTCATCTTAAAAGTTTCACCCGCCTGTCCTATTCACGGTTAAAGAATTTCCCTTAATAATTAGCATTAATTCTAAATTAGCATTCAATCTTTTTTTAAAACACACATATATAGCTTGGTGTATATAGTAAGTACCTATAGTCCTCATTTGAATAAAAACGGTAGCAGCAATTATGTACGGAGTTCAAAAATTACTTTTTTAAGTCCATGAAAAATGAGCCTGAGCCATTAAGAAACTCGTGTTTACATTGTTCTTTTCTTGATATAATTTAATAGACAATTTATAATAGTGTGTTAGTGCACTACATGTACATATTTTTATAGTTTACTTTATGCAAAATTTATTATGGAAATAAAAAATTATCCCGGGTAAAAGTTGCCCTCTCTTTCTTTCTGCCTTCTATAAAAAAAGAGCTCGCTAGTATGTAAGTAGATCTGTATATAATTTATGTAGTAGTAGTGGTAGGAGTACACAATATTTGGCTAAAATGTTTTCCACATTATAACTTTATAACAGCTAATTATAATAAATAGGATCAATCTTGGTAAAAATTCTTTTTTGCTTTGTCAGACGCAGAGTGTATGTAGATTCTGTATATATGAATGGAATAGAGATATAGAAAAAGGAGGTCATCGGTCATCGTATTTCTCAATTTTAATAAATAGAAAATATCAGTGCCATATTATTATTTTAGTTTAGAGTAGAAATATATTCATTATTCAGTAAAATTTTTGTTTTCAAAAAACAATTCTAACTGTATATTATTGTTTATGCAGAATAATTTCGTTGACATTTTTCTCCATTTGTTCTCATTTTACCCATACAACATTCGATTCATTTTGTTTTTTAAAAGTCCAGACTATAGCCGTGTTTTTTAAGAGACAAAAATCCTGATCAAGTATTCCGGAAGCCTGAATTGTACACAGTATTAAATTACTCTTGTAACATTCTACCTAAATGTATTATAAAAAGACTGCCTATTTATATATCCAACATCCAACTTGTCCTTAAAACTTGCTCTCTGCTAATTTGTTAATATTTTTGTATGTAAAACAGTAGAAGAAGAAGAAGGAGAGGAGGAGTCTCATATTTTCTTATTGAAAAGGAGTCAAGGAACCGTCACCATCTCTGTGGCTGCTGCGCACAATACAGATAAACCTACACACTAACTTCCATACATACCGACTATATAACTTTTTATACACCCAATTCAATATAATTATAACTGTAATTATCTGTATATATTTTACCAACAAACAGCTCTCATATTAAATATTTTTTGTTTTGCTGTTGATGTTGTTAATGTGATCCATGATCCACTGATTGAAAATTGCATAGATAACGTTTTTGTCCAATTTTTATATTATTATCCAAATATTAACGACTAATTGCCATTAATAATTTAATTTAGAACAAATTATTCTTATTTTATGCTTAGATGCTCATCATCATCATATACATATTAAAAACATACATGATGACGCTTTTGAGAGAGGAGTTCTTTTCGAGACAGGCGCATAATATCCGTTTTTTATTCATATAAAAGCTTATGCATTTAACCTGACTGTCTCTTTTTAATTTGAACAAAAAAACTGCTTTAAAATACGTCTCATTCATGACGACAATTTTGCACATTATGTATGTATATATTTTAATATGCATAGCCTATTTATCATCTAGTCAAATAAGATATCCTTCAAACAGACCCAATCCAATAATCCTCCCTGACACTTTACACTGCAATTCATTTATACCTTTTTATGAATTTATGATTTATAGGATGCAAGAGCATTAAAAACACTCGTATTTATATAATAAGCCTTATCAATCGCAACAGAATTTATGCATAAATATATGCGTCATCCATTCCACCAACAAACATCCAGCCATCACCATTTTTTTTACAAAGATACATACCTAATCAGACTTGACATAAAAAATGCAAAGTCAAACGTCGACGTACTCATATAAAAAACGTGTGCTGTACACGTATAATCTTATGTACATTTTTTGCCAGTACAAAACGATTCATTGTCTTGAGTTGTTTGATGATCTGATCATCGAAAAAAAAGTTATAAATGACTAAGCTGTTTTCTTCCTTTCTATCTCTATACGTTTTTGTTTGTGTTGTCAGTTGTCACTCAAATTGCTACATTTTTAGGTAGAGTTCTCTCTAGTCTACGTATTATATGAAGATCAATGCTTTTGTTTGAGGAAAAATATAGATATAATGCCTTTTTTTATAAAGAAGAGTAAAAAATTAACCTGAAGAAAGTGCTATGATGCTGTCATCACATTTAATGTGGAAAATTGAAACAACAAGTCAGAGCAAGAATTTATAGAAGCAAGAATGCAATACGATTTAAAGTTTTTGATGATGAATGATATAATATGAATAGGAGGATGAGGTCAAAGTGTAAAACATAAAAGTTTTTAAATATGAAGATGTATAAATAACTTTAAAATGAAATCAAATAAATAAAATGATAAATGCTAGTGTAATAAATAAAAGGAAATCTCTTTTTCAAGATCAAGTTGCACTTAATTTTTTTTCGTGTTGCTTGTCTGTTGCCAAAAAAATGAAAAATATACGTTCTTATTCCGAAGTCACAGGTAGACAATATAAAGTTATAATAATAATTATAATATAATAATAATAATATATAATGAGTCAGTTCTTTGTATATTCATAGCAAATAACATTAATCACTATTAAATTTTTTCTTCGTCGAAAAAAATGTTTCAACCTACACACATGCATATTTAAATTCTTCCTCCTTCTTCATCGATCAAAAAAATTAATAATTATATAATATAATCATAAATGAATGCAGGTTCAAAAAAATAATCATCATATTATATCATCATCACGAAGAATAGAATAATTAAATTATATAATATAATAATATAATTTTTTATACAAATACAAAAAAAAAGAAGTTTGTTTCATTTTGCGATTTCTATAATAATATATTAAACCCCCGTCATCTCCTCTCTTGTTCGTTTGTTTTAAAAACTAAAACTGTTTTTTAAAAATTATATATAGCATAATGCATAATAATTAATATTTTTATAATATAATAATATATATAATATATAGCATTGATTTGATAGCATTCTTTAATTAATAATATATACCCCTCGCTCTCCATTTCCTCTGTCAAATATATTTTCAATATAATATTAATAATATAATATATATAATATGATATAACGCACATAAAACGATCTCTCTGAATTATTTTTCTCGCATATAAAGTGGTTCTTTTTCCTTTTTAAAATCCAAAAAAAGAAAAAAAGATTTGTTTTGTTCTCTCGGGTAAATAATAATATATCGTCTCATATATAATATATATATGTTTATATGTGGCAAATATAGCATCATCAACATTTCAAATAATGAAAAAAATATAGTAAATATAGGTAAAATATATATATTTATATACTATCTGTTTACGTAATTTAATTAAAGTAGCAAGAGTAGTGATGAGAGAGAGAGTATATATATTCATTCATATAGTACAGTAGCATTATAGTAAAAATGGAGATTTTTAGAATTGCTCGATTTTTAGTAAAAAGAAAAGTGAAAAAATTGCTGCTGCTAATTAATTAGTGCAAAATAAAAAATTGAAGATTTTCTGAATGAAAAGAGGAAAAAATTGAATCAGTTTTGATTTGATTTACAGTTCACAAGCTATCGTCTGGCCACATGTTGGATCCTGGTGCAGTTTCCAAAGTTGGTGATTCGCCGAGTCCCTCATCCCTGTCGAAACTTCCCCAGAGTGAGCTAGTAACACTGACAGAGTTGTTGGTGCCGGTGGCAGCGAACAAGTCGCTCAGCTTAGTCTGTGAGCCTCCAATGCTGTTGGGCCCACTCCCACCGAACAAGTAGGAATCCTCAGAGCGAGACGAAGACATCAGTCCATCTTGACCAGTGGTGTCGAGAAAGGAGAAACCCAAGTCGGACAGTTGACTGTACACGTTTCCTGCGGTGGTGGTGACAGCAACTGTCTGTCCATTATTTGCTGCAGAGGTGGTCACACAAACTCCACCATTGGAGGTGATACCATTGCCTGAGAATCCATTCAAGGAAGAGAGGGAGGAAAGGCTTCCTCCACCACTGCTGCTGCTTCCTACTGAATTTCCGTTGTTCACCACCTGATTTCCCATTCCGAGTCCATTCTGTGCCGCAAGGGCGGACACGCTGGACAAACTGCTGGAGAGTGAGTTGATAGCACCCAATCCAATGCCGAGTCCTTCCAATCCACCAAGTCCACTCAAACCGGATAATCCATTTTTGTAGAGACTGGCCAACAGCTCTGCAGAGTTGGTCAAATCGTCCTGACCCATACTCTGAGACTGAGTGCCGTCCATTGGCAAGCTGCCGGTTCTGATGGCAATGTGAGCCTCAATTTCCCTCCTTGCCATTTGCACATTGTCAGGTAGACCGGTTACCTCGAAGACGGGATCCTTGTCGCGGGATGGGGTCACAATGTATGTGTGCGTCTGCTGTTGAATGCGCTTTATTGTGGCACCCTTAGGACCAACTACGAGACCAACCACACGGTATGGAACTCTCACCTGAATTGTGATTTGCCCGGGCACTGGTGCTGGAGCACATGGTCCGCCGTTGGCTGCGCCACCCTTGCGGGAAGCACGGATTTGAGAAAAGTGCTCTGCAGCGCTCAAAATCTCACGCTTTGCAGCGTTCACGTCTTCCTTTCGTCCTGTCACTACAAAGACCGGCTCTTCACCCCGAACTGGCGTCTTGATGTAAGTGTTCGTCTTTGCTCGCAACGCCTTGATCTTGCAACCTGTACAACAAACGAAAAGAAAATACGTCAAAAATCTAATTTCCAATCCAAATTTTTCTCTACTTTACTTACGAGGTATTCAATAATGCATGCATTTTTATTATAACCGCTAACACTCTTTAATGACGTCGTCTCTAACTCAACTCTATATTTTCAGTCTCCAATAGCCTCACTGGAATTCATTTCATGTGAATAAATTATGCATAAACATGACTTACTTTACTTCATACCTATTAAACCATAAAATAAACGCAACACGACATGCCTACTCAAAAAATGCATTCCTTTTCATCCTATTTTTTTCATTACACGACTACACGGAATAGAACCGTCATTTCAGCATTTTTATAATGCAGCATACATTCATGAGGCATAGCAAAAAACGGAATCCATTTACTTTTTAGCTAGGTATTAAGTTTAGTTTTGTGCTTTGAACAAACACTCGAGAGAAAAAAGGCTTAAAGTGGACACAATAAGTGAAGAGGAAATATGAGCGCCTATAAAAAAGGATAAAAAAGTATTGTTGTTTGCTGAAAAAGCGCATAGTCCGTCCACTCTAGCTACTCAGTAAACTGACTGAAACTGAGCAGTCAAGCAAAAAATGTAATGGAAATGTACATTCTTTTAACACATGTGCACATATGCTAACTGATGTGATCACATATTATATCATCATCGGCGAACGACCGACCGACACGGCAAAGACCATTCTGGAAAAAATATATTACATTTTGCTCATGGAACTGCCTGCACTGCCCCCTTCCATCTCCAATCCATATAGCATGCCATGATGTCGATCATCACAACAAATTTATATGTGTAGTCCCTAAAGTCAGAGAACTGAAACCCAACTACAATGTATTACGTTACATTTGCTTTTGCCACCACCACCACATCCGCAAGATCATCATCATCATGAACATATTTTATTCCTCAGTCAGAGTACTATACTTTTTACAGCCAAGAGTCCAGACAAAAAACTACCAGTTATATAGTCCACCACTACTACCAAGTTATTTTTTTGAAGGACTCTTCTTGAGTATTAGCATCCTGTGCATCACTTTTGTCGTTTTCTACACATTTGTTTTTTGTATCCTAACAAAATGCTTTGGTCGTCTCCTCATTCATATGATTCATGATGACTTGACGTTAACTTGAGCCAGCCAGCAAGCAAACTACTTATAACAATAACTTTAGTTTAAGTAAAAAAACGTTATAATACCATGTAACCTTACTAACATCCCATTTTATCTACATCTATCTTATATTCCACCGACATGCCACCGTCGACGCTGGCTGTGACTCTGACGCTGCTTCTTATACGCTTCTAACAATCTCCGTGCCATACCATCATCATCATAATCAAACCATCACACTTGCGACTTGCATGCCTTTCCATTCCACATATTTCTCTTCTCGTCTTGTTTATTGCTGCTGCTGCATTTTCATTTTTTATAGCTTAGTCACTACTCCTCGCGCACACAGCGACAATATAAAAAATACCAAGTTTATATCGCACCAGTAACTTAAGCCTTTCTTTTTTTCTTCTAAAAAATAAATAAAAATAATCATAACCATATAACGTAATGGATGAGGCAGACAGAAGAGAAGAAAGAATGAATTTGATGTGAGCAAGCAATATAGACAAAGTCACAATAAACCCACATCTCATCTCATCAAAAAACTCTAGAGAGACAAGGAAGATAGTCGAGTGCACACATGAATGTGTCCATGTACTTTTCTGTTAAGTTTGTTGTGCTGTACACACAAAAGATGTTATTATGATATGATGAGAACGATAAAATAATACGCTTCTGGCCATGGCCACCCTTCCTCCTCCACATCCACATCCTCCTATTCCATATCAATCCATCCTTCCACTACTACCTCCACCACAAAATTTTATTTTTACCGTCTACTCTACTCTCCTTTTTATTATGATTACGACAAAGTACCATAGATAGTGAGATGGAGATACCATACCAGTGCAATATGCACAGTATATCCAAACCAATTCATTTTCTTTTAAACATCCGTTAACAAAAACGCACATCTGGACTTGATCCCGGTGTCCTACACCCCACTTTCCTGCAAAGTCTATTGTCCCCCATGACAAATCCTAGCCCACCGAATTCCGTTTCTCGGTAAATCAACACGTTTCAGCGGGACAGACATTTCGAGATACATATGGATACTTTTACATGTAAACTTTAACTGTTATATCACCACCTAACCAACCACCATCACAAAAAACCATTATGCTATTATGAAGTATTGAAGTAAAACGCATTTTTATCGTTTTCATAATTATTTTTTGAAAGGAAAAGGGTTTAAATACTTTTGCTGCTGCATATTATACACACGAGCGTGTTTTTTATGGAGAGGCACATGCACACAAAATACAAAATGCATAATATGCATGCATGCCAGTTATAAGCAGTTTTTTATGAGCAGCCTTAAGCCAAGTCGTAACAAAACAGTCATAATGCATAATAATCTCGTCTGTCTGGTTTATAGAGACTATAACTCTTCGCTCCTTTGTTAGAAGATATTTCACTTTTATATATTTTTTTAAAAGACAGGCAGAATGTGAGTTGTGAGACTTGAGATGTGTGAGGAATGCAGTGTGAGATGCATAGTGCATTCTCCTATTATGACTTGAGACATGAATATAACAAAACAATAGAAAGAAGAAGTCGAAGAATATCCATGTCTTCAGTCTTCTTGGTCGGGTCTCTTGTTTTTATTTTAAATTTCTTCTCATTATATTATTATCTTCCTCAATAACAAACAGGCGACCACTCTATTTCGACTTGAGACCAATAAGGCGACTTTATGTTTTTTAAAGAAAATAATAAAAAGGAGTCTTAAACTCTCTGGTGGCGCTAGAACATTTTGCTGCATTATTATGCATCTTTATCTCCACCTTTTTTACATACGATAATTCTTATTTTTTAAAGGTGAACTAAAACTGAACAATTTTGGGCGGATGAAATAGAAGAAGATGAACAAGACAGGAGACGATGACTTGTGTTTGTGTAACCTTTACAATCGCTATCCAAGCGTGTCGGTGTTATTGGCCATGCCATCAAAAAATTTAAGCTGAAGTTAAAAAAGGAGATAGGAAAGGCAAAAGGAAAAGATGATCATCTACAGGATAAAGATAATGTATGCATGCATGTTAAGTTAAAAAGGATGAGGATGAGTCTAATCGGTTGCATAATGAGGAGAACAAGGTTGTTTATAAACAGCTAAATAGAGAGTTTATAAGAAATTGGATGTGATGTGATATCCAATGCAACACAAAACAAAAAATATATAAGATGGAAACTCGTCTTCAACTTCCCATTCTTCTTATTATGGAATAATACCGTGTTCTTCAGACGGATGCAGTGCAATGCAGTGATTTTTCTTCGAGATAAGCTAATAAGTTAAAGAAGAAAATGTGTGATATATTTTGAATGCATCGAAACCAAAACACCAAAAGTGAATAAATTGTGATGATGATGGTATCAGTCGTGAAAAAATGCGCATATAAAATACTCGGGAACAGCTTCATCTTCATCTCTGTATCCATATATTATACAACAACAGCAATCACAACACAATGGCCGAAAGCATAAAAAATACACCTTGATTTTTATTTTTGGTCATCCTACGCACCCTGGAGAATTCTGAACTGGAACTGGACACATATTTAAATTGAGCTTTTTAAAAATGTAATCAAGTCCAAGTAAAGAAATGAAAGGTATGCAATCATAAAATCTACAAAAAGATGCTCTTCTTTGTGAAAACTTTTAGTGAAATCTAGGCACAGCTCTCTTGTTTTGTATGTATTTTGTATTTGTAAGTTTTGTAACTTGTCATCATGTCAAAAGACACGAGGAGTTTACAAGTTAACAACAAAAACAACTCCACCAACATATTTACCAAACCAAAATGCATTTTTGCTGCAAGGAACCAGATAAATAACCAGAAGAGGTAGTAAAATACTATGATTTTCTTTAAGACGACAAAAAAGAAGAAGAAGGAAAACAATAATTTAGAAGAGTTCAAGGTGGCTTGGCTCTCGGCTTTGGTTTTGGTGACTGATGACGATGCTGTGAGAGATCATGTTGTGCTTGGGCTCGTTTTTTTGGACAATTTTGTAGTATTCTGCGCAATGGGACCTGGGCTACTATGCTTGTCTGCCTCTGAGAATAAGAGCTCATGGGAACTTCAAATCTTGGTCTTGGTTTGGCAGTAATAATACGTACCAACCAAACAGACAAAAATACTAAACATAACAAAGAAAAAACATCTCTCTAAACTCAAGGTGTATCAGCGTCACATCATATTATCATTGTTAATAGGAGGAGAACAAGCCCTCTAGTCTCTAGTCCATCATCATTATCATAACCAAAACGACAATCATATGACATGACCAACTGACTATAACGAAAATGACCGTCACCGTCTTATTCCTCGTCATATTGTGATGATGACGATGATCACTACCAACCATCATCATCATTTCAAGCAACAGAAAAAACTGGGAATGGAATAATGGAAATTACATATAGATTTTTTTTGCATGGACATCTTCACCAATTTACATACTGATTGTGATTATGACGATGATGATGAGTGCAAAGAGCATTTTTCTAGCTACTACGTTTACGTACATGTTTACATGGCAAGGCACTCTGCTTTTTTAAATGATTTTTTATTCAAAGAAAATAAGTCAAGTTCTCCTGAGAAGACGAGCAATGACGATACTCCATATCTCCATATAATTAAATCAGTTGAAATTTGAATGCTGCTCTTGTGCATCTTCTTTTCTTAGCGTTCATATTTTTAGTACATGATCAACTACATGGCATGCATCTAAACATCAACAACAAACATCTCACACATTTTTAGAC
>JAQFYG010000991.1:0-22179 GCA_034694325.1 Entomobrya corticalis
CCTGGCAAAATTTCCGTCTAGGATAGGATAGGATCCTATCCTAGACGGTGCCAAAAGTTAGTGAATTGCGCTCCTGGTTTAACTTACCAGCAGCACCAGTAGTTCGTAGTACCACTGCGGCGGCACTTCCGTATTATAGCTTTTATGGGATAAGTGCCTTTACGTAGATTACTTCTATGCTGTGATGTTGGTGCACTGCACGGGCACATTATATTTGAATACCTACTTTAGCTCTCCGCTTCATGATAATATGATAAGCGTTTTATGGAATTCAGTATGCATGTCTTGGGGATTCAACATTAATGTCTTCTCTTCGATGTCGCAGTAAGTATAGTGAGCGATTATGTTTGGCATGAGAATATAACGAGAGCCTAGGAACGGCAGTCGTTTTTTCCAGAACATTATGAAAGCAAGTAACATTGATAATGATAAGAGGATTAGAAAGAGGATAATATGTAAAAGTACTTGTCTTTTTCATTTTCAGATCGTCGTTAGTAAAATGAAAATTTTCGATCGTGCATTGCAGCTCGTTGTAACATTTGCGTAGAAAAGGTTAGCTGCTTTTCTTCGTAATGAATTTGTCATGACGGATTCACTATTCGCGAAAATAAATACATTATAATACTATTGTGAATTCTGATTAATATCAATGATCGACAGACTTCCATGTTAATTTTTTTTCGTTCTTTGTTGTTGTAGTCTGTTGAGATGTGAGTGGTCACAATACCCCATGTCTTCCATAAACTAAATTGCGTGACTCCTAAACTATTACCTTAAGTTTATTCAAAATAACATATTTCGTAAGTATTTATAATATTGACGGATGGATGCTCCTTTGCTTTAACAAATATGCTAACGATAACGACCTGTGAGTTTATGTACTGTGTCCAACCATTATTGCAGACTGCGGTAATCTATTATATGCTGTGATTATTGCTTGATTTCAATGATTTTATCCACAGTATCTGAAGAAGGGTAAAGGATGTGGTACGTTTTCATGAAGCTTTCTACCGAGAAGATTTGCATGTCATTAGGAAGGAATGATGCTCGCGTTTTGCGTATGATGGTTTGTGATGATGATGAAAGGACAGATTTTGTTGTGTTAGAAGTAGAGTCGTAATTTGCGATAATATGCAGATGAAGATGTGATGAAGTGGAAGATGCTCAAAATAAACTAATATTATGCAAATGAATTCATTCGTTTAGGGTCTAGATACACATTCATATGTGCGCCAATTGTAGATGCAGCCGTTTTGCTTTGTTAGTACCTGTTAAACGACAACCATTAAGAAGACTTGGGTTGTTGGGTTGATGATGATGAGAGTAGTAGATTAATTAAGTAAACAAGTTTGAAAAATAACATTATCTCGACACTGCTACTGCTGTAACAGGAGCTTCAAAATTCGTGATTTCTACCCACACACAACGAAGCTTGCTCTTTTTTTGGTTTTACCTCATATCTGTTTAATCTATAAATTTTAATATCTGCCCAGCACATGCAGCAATGATTAGGAGAAATTAAAATATGAAGTCAGCATAGTACGGTTTCAAAAAATCGAACTAAAACCCAAAGTAAACTGAAGATAAAAGTAAATACGCAATAAAACAATAAACACATTTATTATTCACTATAAGTCTGTTCTAGCCGGACCAGACGATCAGATCGAACGTTTTTGACTCAGAGAAAGTTGCTGAATTTTTGGACTTCGGTGAACAATCAAGTAAGTTGAAATTAAGCACGCTTATGTGAGGGGTAGTTGTAAAAGTTAAAACAGAGGGAGAGAAAGCCGGCGAGTTTGCAAAAGGCATAATCACGTACGGTTGACAGTTACAGAAAAAAACATCTTTTTAACTTCAATCAGTCAGTCTCATAAACGGAATATCAGCGTAACCTAATCTTTGTGAATGGAAATCTAAAAGGTACCTTATATTAAGATGCTTAAATGCACGCACACTCAATCTTTGTATTATATCTCTTTTCGTATTCAAATAGTCTAGTTGAATGTTTATGAAGTAGTTGAAATGTGGAGCAAAAAAGTTAAAGCTGCAAGTTTAAAATGATAAAACTAAGTATAAAACTAAGCATAAACAGTTGAGCATTTTAATTTTAATTTGTTTTAGTTCGCGAGAACAGATAAAATCGACCATTATTACACGTTAACCGAATGTCCAATGCCGACATGAATACCAGATATAACGGAATGCCTAACCTTGTCATCCAAAATGATCCATTGAGACCAAGGGTAACAGAAATCAAGGAGTACGTGGGAAAAGGGGTAAAACGGACTCTCTCCATCACCCTTGATGACGAAATTAACAGTTATGCAAGTAGTTGCCGTTATACTACTGATGATTATCCCGGGGATTGCTGCAAGACTTGTGGTTCCAGACTCAGTGGAGACTCTTGTAGATGCGTCTGCTTCAATACTTGCCGCAGTCTGTATGAGGATAAAGTGGAAACTGACTTTAAGATGGTCAGCTCGGACGGAAGTAATTTTCCTTGTCACAGAGCAATTTTAGCATGTAAGTTATAATATAAATATAATTTGTCAAAGGGATATTAAAATTAAAAACAAAGATGTTTTTTGCAGTGAAGTTGCCAGCTCTCTTGCCAATGCTGTCGAACAAGGATTCCTGGGAGAGTAAAAATTCAAGCTTCAAGTTTCCTGCCGATATGAATATAAACTCTCAGGCAATGGACATTTTTCTGCGCTACACATACTACGGTGGTACAAATAGAATGAATAACGATGTCAAAGTCATGATGGCAATGGTCCGAGCTGGTCACTCTTGCCAAATGAACTCCTTGGTTGAAATTGCTGGGAAACGTATCTTGGAAATCCAGGACTTTCTTCACGACTGCCGTATGGAGCATTGTGGCTTGATTGATCTAGCAAAATTCTTGAAATTTGTTCAAGCCTGGGAAAATAATAATCCTTTGAAGCAGAAACTCATCGAATGGGTGCAAAAGAATGTGTCAGAAACTTTTCAGATAAACGAACAAGCAGCAGGTAATTAATATCCCGGTCCATGCTGCCAACTGATGACTGAGGTATCGATGTAATAATTAAGTGTTGACATATTGCAAATGTGGAAATGTGGACGTCTGACTGAACTGAGGTAATCATTAGTAATTTTTGTGGATTTTAAAAGAATATGTTACTCAAGTGTCAATAATATAAGGTATTTAGTTACTGTTACGCTCACATTATTATTATAGGTTGTCTATTTTCTATATTTCTAGCTTTAATTAGGTAAGGACATTAGTACATTATAGTATAGTGTTATATGTATTTAGTTTAGTTTAGTTTAGTTTAGTTTATCTGCAATCAGCACCCCTCCCTGGGTTCTTAAGCTGATTGGTAAAACACTTTTACTTATTGTTACACATTTATTCTAATAATTTTGCTTACACTTCTACTTGGAGTACTTCAATTAATTATACGAATATTTAAAACAATACAATCGGTTAATTATATTAAAATTTTTCTGTTCAAACTTTAAAAGACTTTTTATGGCTAAAAATAAAATACTCAAGCTAAAATTGATAAAATTGTAGTAATATATTTCAAATAGAAAAATAATAATCAGGAATGCGTACATAAATTTAAGTTTTGCTAAATCGCTCGGAATGTCCAAGCTGTTCCTACTTCCTACTAGCCCTTTTTGCTGGAATATTACCAAGTAGCATGTACTCAATATTTCATTGATCTTTTATCTACTGACCAGTTCTCCCAGGCAAATTACAAATTGAAGATTTCATCTACTAAATATAGAAAAAGGTTTACCTACGTTCAGCTCTCTTTTTGGTTACGTGAACATGAAAAAATTCAATCTCCTCATCATATATGTCATACATACAGATCATTTCCGTGGGCTGGACATGAGTTTAAAGCTGTCTGTTAACTGATCAAACAAGCATGTACATAACAAAACATACGTATGGCCCTCAGAGATAAATTAAGCAAATAACCCTTGCCCTGCCAGATATTTCATAAACATGCGCAGCTTATCTATTAGATCAGAATACTAAACAACGTAGGTCTTAGGTACATTGTCTAGTATTCATCACAGATATAAGATAAAAGAGGATGAGTAGAAGCCAACTGCTTTCCCTGATGATGAAGCCCAAGGAGAATTAGCACAGCATTATGTCATATGTCACCACAAAAGTTTTTTGTCATCGCTGCAGAGGAACAGCATTATGTGGGCTCACTTTCCCTTTTTTGACAAACAAGCAAACCCAACTGAACAGCAACGGAATTTACAAAGGAGCTTTGAGGACACCAGCTCATACAGTCACGCCATTCCCTATTACAGTACTTACACCATTACAGTACAGCAACAAACAGAGCATTAGGCATTAGCGTTAGCAGTAGGACGCTGGTTCCTTTCCATCACATCACTGCTCACCACTTCCAAGTTTTATCATCATCATCTCATCTCTCTTTCGTCATTCGTCAAAGCAATAAGCAAAGTGAACAGGAAAAGCAGAGAAAAAGGGAAGAAAGCATAAGCCCAGCTGACGTTTCCATTCTAGTATAGAGCATCAGTGTATAGTCCAGTTGACGACAAAGCAAGACATCTCATCTCTGGAGAAAGTAGATTACAAAATAGAGGAGAGCAGAGTTCACTCACATAAAATCAACACATAAAGTAGTCATCCTGTTTGTTTCTCTCTTTCGTTTTTCTTTTTTCCTTGATTTTCTCTTTTCTATATGGTGACAAGTCATTACATATCATCACATTGCTAAAACACTTTCTCTTTTTAAAATGACAAGCAAGAAACGCCGAATACAACAAATGGAAAACTAGCTCATTTAGTCTTTAGTCCCATTATGTCTGTTAGTTTGTTTGATGGAGGTTTGTGCTTGGGATTATCTTGTGTGTGACTGAAGTCAGTCTATAAAGCTTAGTCTTGGTACCAAAAACGCATGTACACCTAATTCATATGCGTACTGTTACAAACATAAAACAACAAAACTTTTGGTTGCTGGCGTTGACGGGAAGGTAGGGCAGTTGTAAAGCGGAAATGTTTTCTACTCTTTATATATACGCATTTCTCTATTTCACCAGACGAGAAAACAGACAAACTCTGTCAAAAAATTGTTAATTTTTTGAATTCAGAGCTATCTATATAGTAGAATACGATAACCCAAGCTCTAAGTACCGATCTATTTTTACGTATAAAACATGAGACATGACTAGGTAGGTGCCTACATAATAGCAGCAGAAAACGGTGATGACTGTAACTATACTTGATACAGTTTTATATGGAATCCATGCAAGTTTGTAGGGTATCCTATTGTCTTTCCGATTCAGATATAAGATAACCATATACCCAAACAAACAAAATCTGTAGACGCGAGGTTGTTGATGTTGTCCCACAAAACATAAGAGACAGCAAGGTTTTAGTGGGTCTACACACGCAAAGCAAACAGGAGGACACATCATCATCGTCATTATTGTGTGATCCTATTCCATCCACCAACCAATGCAATTCATGCTTTATACCCTGAGGTAGTCACCTACCTAGTTTTTTCTTCTTCCTGCAGTAACATCATAAACCACACCTAAAGTAGTTATCTCTCTTGCGAGTTTCCCCACTACACTTTTTTCTAGACCAGCACGAAAATGCTCCTGACTGAACAACAATTTTTCTATGACCTCTCAGTCAGTTAGTTTATACATCTTGTTTCGTGACTCTGTGTTTTTACCCCTTGGAGAAATGAGCTCCATCCAACTAAAGTGGAGTAAACGATCCACTAACATGATTGCATTCGCGCTTGATTGCTTTGCATTCCATTATTCCAATGATGTTGTTCTTCTGGATGATGATGATGACAACAACTACTTTGAGGAAGAACAATGATGCCTTGTGCCACCTTCTATAATACATTACATTGATGCCATAATGCCATGTGTATGTGTGTCTCCAGAAAAAAATATCAGAAACAGAAGAAAACCACGCCACTTGTTTCATTACTGTTCCTGGCGGCCATATTACTATCAGTATTTTTTCTTATATGACATCATCCATTCTAATAGAATATGAACAAAACCGTAAGAGCTGGCAAACAAAAAAAGTCAAGAGAGATGAACGACAAGAAGACAGGATGGATATAAAGGATATATGACGAAGCTATGATGAAATTTACTACAACCATTTTCTCTGTTGTTTAGTTTATTTTGTTCCTTGCGCGTTTATATTTTTCTCATATTGATTGTAATTTTCATTAAGTTTGTGCTTACGTCTTACATAGATATGTAGCTTTCTGGTGAAAGAAATGTGGATACATTTATATTTCCTTGTTTTGTATCATCTTAGATGAGAATGTGATGATGATTCTTTTTTGTAATTTGATTCGTGATGTGACTCATGTGTGTGCATCTGAGAGTGAAGTCGCAGTAAAACAACATGAAAGAGAGAGACGAATTTTTGTCTGTTGTTTTTGGAGACATTTATTTTTAAGGTCTATTTTCAGATGGGCTTTTGGTGTTTATATCTTGTTGTTGTCTGTGGTTGGCTGGAGAAAAAGACTTGCTGTTTCAAAAACCTATTCTTTATGTTGGATACACAAGCTAAAAAAGTGATTCACTTGAGATATTTAGTTGAGTTGAGCATCAGAAAAGACCACTGTCCATGTTAAGGATTGTTGTCGCTGATGTTGACGATGACGATTGTCAGAAAATGTAAGTGCGAAAAGCGAAAGCGAAAGCAAAAAGAAAAGCTAATACTGGGGGGCAAGTATGAGACTCTGACTGAGAAGATGATGATGAGAATGCTTACTTTACTACAGTTTTGGGAAATCAAAAATACTTCTCTGTAGAAGCTTTTCTTGTGTACACAAATGTACATCACCAGAGTTTTAGAGAAGTCAACACAACACACGGCTATTTGGCTGAGTGTTTGTGTCAGAAGAAGATTTTTGAAGAAAAGTAAAGTAAACGAATTCGTCGTCGGAACATAAATACTACGTGTGAACTGCTGCTGAAACAATGGAGCTGTGTCCACAGAATTTACAATGGCTTATACAAATATGCTGGAATGATGTAAAATGATGTTACATGAAAACGCTAATACATACTGCTACTCTGCCATTATCACCATTTTCAACTTTATCATCCCAAAGATGCATGGATTGGCGCAAAAACAAGTGAATAAATATACACACAAAATGTTATTCTCACATGAGCAATCCAAGTAAAAACGGAAAAAGAAAGGAAAAGATGTGAATCCGGTTATTTTGAGACTGACGACAACGAAATCTCTATTTTATGATTGTGTGTACTGTGTACTGTGGAGCAAAAAGGCATTAAAATGGTGTCTATCTACGTGTTTGTGTCGTCGTTTTTGTTATTGTTAATAATACAGTACATAAAAGAAACAAGACAACAACAAAAAAGAAAAAGAAAAAAAAAACGCAAACAAAAAAAGGACATCAGAAGAGAAAAAGAGAGTGAAAGTCGGCATTTTCGCGAAAACGAGAATTTTAAAGACAAATAAAAAATGAACCAAGTTTTGCAGTATTCCGCCTCTTGTTTATTGAGGGAAAGGGCAAATATGAGGGACAAGTTTTTCCTTCTTGCTGCCGGTCTTGAGTCTGGCGTAATATCGTTCATTTGTAGTTCCCCATTCTGTTGAACAACAGTAGTATTACTCAATACATTCAGAGCTTATAAAGCTTAATATGATCAAAACAACTGAAAATACATAGATATTATACAGAGAAGGAAAATGAGCACAACTGCTTGTTTTGTTTTTATACGTAAAATTTAATCTTTAAGAAAATAAAGTACAAAAAACGCAGAAGAAAGCTACGTAATAACAATCAAAAGAAAGTTTTTCTCTTTTGAAATTGTCACTTGCGGACGAAACTTGCTCGTACGCTCAACCCTTTTATTATTTTTTGCATTCTTTTTTGAAGAAGAGGACATCTGCAGGGGCTCTTTGCAAAAAAGTACAGATGAACAAAAAACCAACAACGCGATCAAAAAGAGGAAAATTAAGTGGACAAAAATATTTTCTTTTTTAACTCTGCTTACTTGCCCACTATAAAAAGTTTGAGACGGAAAAAATAATAGTCTTTAAGCGGAAAACTTTTTTGTTGCTTTCTTCATTTTTTGTCACATGTGTTAGATGAAAGTGAAAGAAAAGAGGCGAACATCGTCGAAAAACGAGAAGCAATTTTTTTCCTGTAAATCATGTAGGAAATATATATGGTACTAGAGTTGCTGTGGGCTTTGTGCTAATTGACACTCCGAATTCCCCTTTTAATTCCTTTAATCATTTTGCCATTTTTAAACAAACATTATGGTCCAAACAGAAAAAGTTTCTGATTCCCTTTTTATTTTAGGAAAAACCAAACTAATGTAAATGCTTCTTACATTAGGGGGAAATGCTCGAATCTACCACTTTTTCAGTCCACAATGTACAGAGGAAATGAAAATCGTATGACATGCAATTAAAACAGCAAAGCACTTTCAGTGTCGGTCTACTGTGACGAAGCGTTTTTACTGCACATCAACCATCCATGTAATATTATGCAACGCAGTTCATTATTTTAGAATGCTGCGACAGCGACATGTCTGAACTTAATATATAAAGCATATCATTTTGAAACCATTTATATAAACAGGACTACGATATCATCACTGTCATTACCATTATTATGACTAAAAGCATAACAGTTACCATTAAAGGTGCAATACCATTTACATCTATCCACTGCTTCCCGACTACCAAAAAGTTTACCATCAACCGTAGACGCTGACATATAAGCTATCACTGTGCTAATCAGCCATTTAAAGACTTCCTTCAGCCTGGAGACCTGTGCGACAAAAATAAAAAGCTTGTGCAGTGCAGCTCAGATTTTTGTAGAGCTTTACTTCCTCCGCAATGTCATTTTTCTCTTTTTAGAAGATTTGACACCTAGATTTATTGACTACGTTGTTATAAAAAACGTCGTTGGTGAAAGTAGTGCGGCACAGCACCCTGGTAGCTCTATAATAGTATTTCCGTTTAAAGTCATTCTTAGCTAATGCCTCCTTGAGTAGGCAGACTGTAAACAAGCATAAAAAGTTTGAAAATGATATGCAAAGCTGTATTATTTTAGAAAAGGCTATTCCCTTTACAGATTCTCCATGAATATATTCTCATATTGTAGTTAAGTCAGGAAAACACGTAGTTTCTAATCTCATTAAAGTACACATATCTACTATACGCTTGTTATCCTGTATTCTCATGTAAAAATGCCCATAAAAAACAAAAAAGGTTCATCGACTGAGTAACGAATAGCAGTGTCTCTGTTTACCAAGCTAGATACCATACGTAAAAGAACTAGAACATGAACAGGACAGTAACATAATGTACTTTATATCGTTAAAAATTATACTTATATGACAAAGTCTTGTCGCCATTTCTTCCATTTACCTCACTGTCACTATCATTTTGCTTGGAAAGGTGAATTAAATATATACAGCAAGCCAAGCGGGCGTTTTTACATTTTCCTCGTTTCAGCAGAATACTATTTCTTGCACAGCGGAGAAAAGGAGGACGCAACGCGACACTTGCGATGATGAACTTTTTCTCTCCTTTTGCAAATGTGTCCCCTTTGACTTACTACATTCATCTCATACTCATCAGGCGAGAGGCAGAAGCGCGGTACTTTCTCCATTACCTTTAATTCTACCACCAGAGAGCTACAGTAGAATAGTCTACGGAGGAAAAGGCGCTGGTTCACGATATCATTACATAATAATAGAGCTGCACATAATATATTGGCGCTCAAGAGTTGTATCTACATACAAGTTCGAAATAGAAAAGCAAGGTAAAAAGTATCAACCTGCCCAACATCACCGTTTCATATGAATGACTTTGTATAATACCACTTTCCCTTCAGTTGACTGACTGACACAATAATATAACATCCTGTTCCCATCCTTCCCATCATCATCGCAGTCAGTAACACTCTCGTCGACGCTCGTTTCGCAGTGAAAACTTTTATTTCATTTTCACTTTCTCACTTTTTCTTACTTCCTTATTTTTTCCTGTTACACTGCTCTTATTACTGATTCTGCTGCGGTTTTTATATAATTTTGCAATACTTGCTGGCAATGTATATAAATGTACAATAATGCAAACTAGGGGAAACTGATACTGTGTTTTACTTTTTTTAACGCCAAGGAAAGGAAGACGAGCAAAATCGAAATGGGTTGTGAATTATGTAAAATGATCTAGTGTTAAAAGTAAGGTACAATGTACAATACGGCAGCTAAAGGAAGAAAGTAAAATAGAGAGGAAGACAGCTCCTTATGCCAACAGAAAAGTTAGTGATCCATCCTGTACTGCCAGAAAAACAGAGGGTATATGCCTACAAACAAAGGACAAAAGAACTCTAGATATATGAAGATGTATATTGTAAAGTTGTACTGATAGTGGAATGATTGAGTAGCTAACGGCCCAATTCATATTTTTATATGGAAGAGCATATTATGGCTAGAAACAAAGCATTTATATAATATTTTATGAAGTGTTGCTGCTTTTAAACCATTCGTGCACATCTGCTTATTATAAGCCTTTATGACTTTGTGACACTTTGGTTCGACAAAAAAGAACAAAGGAATTTGAATAAAAGGTGTAAAAGGATAAAAATGTATAATATTAATATATACAACCCTTTATTTATACTGTTTTGCTGTTTATTCCTGCCAAAATATAAATGACACGTATGCGTAACGGAAATATGTATATGAATTATATGTTATTTTATTACATGTGGGCTTCCATCACATGATTCTTGTTTCATGCATGAGTTGTTCCTATTCATTTTCCTTTGAGACTTCAGAGGCAAGAATAAGAGCCCTTTTGCCAAAATGAAGGAATGAGCGACAAGGACACTGACACCGCAGCACCTTACCCAAAAATCTGCCATGTATGCAAGATATAGCCATCCTTGTTTAAGTATTCATTCTACTGCACCTTTCTTCCTTTTCAAAACGAACACCACTCCCATTTATTTCTCTGACACTCTCGAGAAGAAAGTGAGAAAAGTTATGAAAATTGCTTTATATGTAGCACTTCTAGTGTGCTTTTATATTTCTTTTTGACATACTACAGAGCATAACTCGTACATTATTTTTATAGACGTCTAAAAGCATAAATATAATACTAAAATAAAACATTGTAGAAATTTATTTTATAAAGAAAAACCCACGTATAGAAAAAAAGAGAAGACCCAGGATTGGAATATGTATCAGGTCAGGCACGTAAAACTATATGAAACGGATTGAAATATGGTAAACGGTAAAAAATATCACTGTAATATGTTGAAGAAAGAAACATGAAGCTTATTTTTCTACCAGAGCACGGATTTTTGAATAGAGAGGTGAAAATTTTTTCGTTGTTAGAAAATAATAAGTGTGCCTATACAATGGTAACAGACTTGTGGGATGTGGGAATGGTGGTGTGCATCAAACTTAAACAAGAAGTGTGAGTGTGTGCCACATCAGTATGCAAATTTTCTCTAGTGACTGTAACAAAGCAAGGAAATAGAATGGTTTTCTTGAAGACTCACTCCACTTGTGTTGGCATTATTACGAGTCTCAATATAATTTTATATGAAAACTGTGAAAATTATATGAATTTTTGCCCCCAAAAAATAGAAAGAAAAGGGAGAGAAAGTCGACAATAATAAGTCAAGTGGAAGTGAAAACGTAGGAAAGAAGTTTGTCAGTGTAGTAAGCAAAGTAGCGGTAAAACACGTTTGCTACTTTTCTTGCTTTTCACGACAACGCAACTTTACAGGATTTTAAGGCTGTTCGTTCCTACACTGCCTATAGTTCACGACTTATAAAGTGAAGTAAGACAAAGGCGTTGACTTTCACCGACATTATTAAACATAAATTGAGGATATGAAAGGATAAAGATTTAGGTTGAGCTTATGCATGCACACGTGCTTTTCTTTAAATATGCTTGCAAGTTTAAGGACTTCTTTGCGATAAACAGTTTTTGTGATGATTCTGGTTATTTTTGGAATGCTTATAATTACGGTAGTAAGCTCTCTGATGATAACGTATAATAATCTATGCAAACATAAACAGCTTTGTCAATTTTATTATATATTTTATAATACCCGTGCGTTTACAAACAATCTTCAATGCCAATACCGTTACCTTTCATTATAGTGCAACAGACGACTGAAAGCTTGAACATAAATCTTTGCTTGTTTCAAAATGCCATTAGTATCTCGGTTTTGCCTTCGATAATACTAACTCGCAGTTACCTGTCAAATTTAATCTCGTTAAAACACTACTAATCAATACATATACTAATAAGTGAAAGGCAGAAAAAAGGTGCTTATTTTTTCTGCTGCTTTTATATAATTATTGAAACATTCAAAATAATATCTTTAAATTCCACTTTGAGTAGAATTACTAGTTCTTAGCATTGTCGTTATTTTATTTCCACGTTTTGTAGGTTCGTGGTAACATGATGGAAAAATGAGAATAGAAAGAAGAACAGAATAAAATTTTATTATTACGCAGTGTAGCACAAAGGACCATCTTTTACATTCAAAAGGACGATTCAAATGAAAATGTCAACTGCTAGAATTCCTTTTTGGTAAGGTGGCCGCTACACTACCTAAATGAAAGTTCTCTCATATCACCAGTCGCATTAACCAACATTTAGAAAAGCATTCCTGTCTTCTTTCCCCGTCATCCAATCCCTCCACATTTTCTTATTTCCTCCTCAAAAGGTAATAGAAGGATTTGGTGAATGGTCTGAGAGGACTAAAAAAGAGGGAAAAAAGTACAGAGAAGCCGAAATGAATATACGCGCTGCGGCATGCTCCACTTTCCTTACAACTACTGTATTAATTAATCACTGCATGTTTTGTACGTAAGAAAGAAGAGGGAAATACTAAAGGAATATATAAGAGCAAGCTGGAAAAGTTCACACTGTGACTACATATTTCACGGCAGCAGAGAAAAAAGAAAACTACATTCCATAGCCCCCATCCCTGCAATGGTATGCTTATAAATATACGTATCAGCGTCTCTTCTTTCTTCCCAAAAAATAAGAAGTCGTAATAATAATGAAGCAAAATGGGAAGAAAGGAAGCCGAGCAATAGCACAGAAATATAATATTCTCTTCTAGAATTCAACAGGATACTTGTACATTCCTTCCCACAAAATTATATCCCACAGACGTCTAACCGTTCCTCCTTCTTTTCTTTCTTGTCTCCACCCGTTCCCACCTACACATCACGATTAAGAGTATCTCGCAGTGGGAGTCTAAGCACGCGAAAATTATACAACATCATACTATACATATATAGAAAAAAATCTACACGTTCCTTATGTTTATTCTTCTCTGAGAAATAAAAGTAAGCTAAAGCCTATTTTCCTTTCTGTGCTTTCTCTTTTTCCCTTCTCAGAGAAAGTAAAGATGACATGAAGAGCATAGGGATAGAAATTCAAACAGAAAAAGCTTTGTGAAAGCAAACACAAATAATAGAATGACAACGAAACAAACACATATGATATACTTTTCTTCTTACATCGTTGTATCATTTTCATTTAACAAGAAAAAATTGTCTTGAGTACACATTTGTACATGTCGTATAGCTTGTAATTCCAAATATGTAAACAATTCGGTGATTTTCATTATTTGTTTTGGATTCTTTTTTCTCTGGACAACAACATGTGAAAAGATACAACAGAAAGGAAAGGATATCTTGTAGACAAACAGAAAACCTATAACATATAAATCCTTTTCTAGTTACCGTGCGCTCTCAAACCATCAAACAATATACGTTTGTTTGTCATTGCTCCCATATAATACGTGTTTGCTCATACTGTTGGTTAGTAATAACTAACGCAATCAGTCAGTTTTCTTCGAACAACAGAGAGTGAGAGTAACAGCTGCGTTTACAGAGAGGCTACCTCTTCCTCTCTCGTTCAGCAAATTAATATTCCACACACAAGATTCTTGAGCATGCATACCTCGCCACAAGGGCTGTGTGTGACGACGATGATGACGATAGCCCATGCGTTTTTGTTTTTCTCGCAGCAGTCACAATCAGACTCGACTCAACAAGAAGAAAGTCCAATTCCCTCAGGAAAATCTTAGAGAAGTGGAGAGTAGTACATGGATCCAGAAGAGAAACTGAAAGTTGAGGAGGAATAAAAAGAAAACTTGGTTGAGACAAAAAATAAGAATTGTGTGTATGTATTGGAATGTAGGCAAACATGATGGCTCAAACTTAACGCAAAAGTCTACAAAAACTTGTGCAACGCTTGTTTCTTATTTCATTCTTTCCTTTATGGAAAAAGATTATTTGTTCAAGATTCGTCGCTGCCCGTGTCCTACAAACAAAACTCCTTTTCGCACGTTGCATTACATACTTACATGATTTCCACGGGCGTGAGTAAAGATGTATGATGATAGCCACCTGTGCATATATGACTGTTATTATTGCGTAACAATTTCTGTGTTACAAGGGGATATGATGACAAAAAATGTTATTCAGTTGAATTCCAAGAGATTATGCAAAATATATCTTTAAAACTTGCTATAAAAGCATATACATGTATGTGGAACAAACTCCATTTCCGCTTCTGTTCATTATCAACAGAAACAACTTTGAGAAAGTTATTTTGGCCATAGAATTGTAATGCAGGGAAATAAACATGATTGTAGAATATTATACGACATAATAGCCTTTATTTAGGTTAGATGCTATAATGCTGTTGATGCTACGTCCGCACTATTTAACATGACAAAAAGTTTTCACTGGAAGGGGAAACGTATTCAAGCTGTGTGGAATGCGAATATGTGTGTAGAAAGCATGTTGTTAGTATGCACATCTTTATTGCTGTGGTGGCGTCTCTTGGGGTACAACTACCACCGCCAGAACCACCACCACTACTCATCGTTCACTCTAAACAAGTCCAAGTTTGGTCCGTGGTGTAAAGTAAATTTTTTACCTGAACTACATTATAACAGAATGAATGCATGTGAAATGTTTGCAAATGCTGTGAACTTTGTGCGCTTTGTGTACGCATCCGCTTTGAAGGGAATAATAGGACACATTATTTCATTACATTTAAAAGGGACATGAGTTTTTACAACTTTTTACTTTACCCTTCTTTCTCTTTCCTAGACTTCTAGAGAAACAACTACAAGGGTTTGCGAATTACTTACACAAAGAAACACGGGGAAGATACGGAGAGATATTTCTTTAATAATCCTCAAACGAAGACTAAATAATTAAGACTTTTTTGTAAAAAGGATGAAAAGTACAAGTTGGGACTTGGGAGCTAGACAAAGGAAAGGTAATGAAAAAAAACAGAAAGGAAATGGTTAGAATAATGAAAGTTTGTCGGTGGTACATAGACAAATAGGGGAAAATTATACCTTTTGAAATATTAGTACCATTTGAACAGGAAACACAAAAATAGCAGAAATAAGGAAAAATCCGAGTAAATAAACCCAAACGAAGGAAATAAAGTACTCACAAGAAAGTTTCATTCATGCTGCCAATTTTTGCCATCTTTAAATGCGCCTTATTTATATTAAGGCACATTTAAAAGGTTCATATATGATGAATAGAATGTGCTTACCATGTGGGATTAAATACAAAATCTGATATTTGCATTTAACTCCACAAATATCATTATATTTATGCGTTTGTCCATTCGTAAATCAATATGAACACAAGATACATTTAAAATTTCGTTTCTCCCCTGTTAAAATGTGTTGATGTTGAAGTAAAATTTATATATTTCACACGATAGTTTAGCAGTTACAGAGCTACAATAACAATATTGTATTTTAATATAAGTATGATAGCTTAGAAATACATTATTAGCACTTAGCACTATAATGATGATAATAAAATGTCAGATAAAATGTACAAGTTTAGCATAATTCCAACAATGAATTATGTAATTTAACAATAAATCGTAACAATGATAATGACGCTTTTAAAATGAGATAACGATTCTTTTGGGAGAGAAGCGGCTATAAATTGAAATTAATGTTATTATTAATAAGTGTGTATATATCGTATGCTTTAAAAGATGCTTACCTGCTTTATTTCGATTTTAATTACAACTAAAACAAGTGTTTTGGTAGAATACATGTAATCTACATGTTAATTACACAATAGCTTCTTTAACAACTATTATATTTTATGTTTATTAGGTTGACATGAAAAAAGTTTGGAAATGCATCGGTTGCTTTCTTTTTATTTGCTTTATTCATTTAGGAAATGTAATATAGTCTGTGGCGAGTATATATAATTATGTAGAGTGGAGTGTAAAATTACTTATATTTGTTTATGTATTTGGCAGAAAAAATAATTATTAATATCGGTAAATAAATTAAGGATATTTACATCAGGAAATTCCTTTAATTATTTTGCTTGACTGAAAAAATGCAAATGATAAAATGCGCCGTGAATTATTGGTTTTAATTACAGATTATCTTACTTTATCGAATATAAATGCATGCTTGTATTGATTATATATTTGTATTTACCGTTAATTTGCTTTTGGTAATTGGAAACAGAGCTGGTCAATACAGTATCGTTTTAATGCAATAATTATTTCCACAGATAATGAAATAAAGCTTATAAGCTTATTCCAGTAATAAAAAGACGTGTAGGAATGATTTCGTGCTTGTGCTTTAATTCAAACAGTTCATTAGCTTATTGATTTGTTGTTTTACTATATTTGGATTTTTATACTCCAAAGAAGGTTGTGGTTGTACCATATTATCATAGAGGATCTGTATAACAACTAACTTTTTATATGTAGTTTGCCATTGTATTGATCCAATAATTATTACTGAATTTTACTTTTCGTATCAGCGGGATCCTTATCTGCCATATCTCATTATATTTATTTTTCATTATATGCATCTGCATTCTAATTCTGCATGAATGAATTATTAAAATATCAGCACAGCTGACAATAAATTGTGGTTTTCTCTGGAATTTAAAGTTACAGGAAAATTATGTTTTGGTGCTGATAAAATCGACATATGTACCTAGGTATTTGTAATTCTTTAGAAGTTAATTAAAATAAAACATTTATTAATTGGTTAATAATTTGATATAAGGACACAGAGGTTGCTTTGTTTGACATTAAATATTATTTTAGTCAATCATTTATTACATTGCTTATGATTTCTTCAGGATCTGGAAATCAGATTGGAAAGATGTGAACTGCCTTTTAAGTAATTCTAGACTAATGGATAAATGCAGAGTGCAGACACATTTTTATGTTTTCATCAACTAAGCAGAAAGGTTTATAGGAATGCACGTTTATAGCTAAAGCGTATACTTATTAATAGCATTTTTCATAATTGTATGAAAGGTGCTGTTTTGTTTCATTATATCTACACAAGACAAAGTTGCACCTGTAAATGAGACAGCAATTATTTACAGTTCTAATAATGTAGATAAGCTAGTAGTTGTCAGTTAAGAATGAGTCTTGCAATGGAATCAGTAAGGAAGAAAATTAGCCTTGAGAATTACACTTATCATTTTTTAAATTATTTCTCCTTTGGGAAAACATTTTTCAACGTTTAGTCATAACTCGTGCGTTTTCGGTAATTGTACCCTGCTGTAAGATGACAAAGTATTGTTCAACATTAAAAACGTAAACAGATACTAAAAGTCTACTCAACAATACACAAACTGTGCGCATCTGTTATTGTGGTCTTTTTCTCACTGTTTTGTTGTAATCAACCTAATATATTTTAAAACCACATAGCAGCTTGTGCAAAATATTGTATTACTTAATGCACTAAGAGTAATAATATAACTGTATGTACATGCTTCATATTGGAAAACCGTAATTTTACCTAAATTAAAATAATATATATAGTTAATGACTAGAGAAAATGAATATGTAAAAAACAATCGAAGACTTTTTTTTATGCAATTAGTAAATTCCAACGATGTTACACCATTAATATTAAACCTCCTTGGTAAATTCACTATTCAAACTTGTGTGAAATACAATAGTAGATTTCATTTAGTTTTACGTACACTGTGCGTTTTCTCTTGTTTCTGGGAATGTTATAATAGTTTAGTCGTGTATTAATGTATGAGAGATTATTATTAAAGTTAGTTGATTTAACTACTAATATATTTTCATTATTTATGAGCTCTGTTGCCGGTTTATACCAGCAGCAAACAGCGCTGTGTTGGTATTTCTAATTGTAAGTATTGCTAATAAACAAATGCGTTGTATATGGGCATTTTAAAGGGTGTGTACATACAGGATAATTTTGCGAGTACAAAATGACAACAGAAAAGTAATATAAAATTTTCTCATCCAGATTTTTATATTCTCTCTGTTGTGCAGACTGTACTGCTCCAAATTGTGCCATGTTTGATTGTTAGTATCGCATTCACTCATACCACCACATACTTTGAATTGGTTAATCTTATAAAGAAAAACAATTGTATATTCTAATTACTACAACTTAGAGTACATACAAAGTACTCTGCCAAGAGTTTTCTGATACCTTGCTAAGAAACTTTATACATCCAGTTAATATTTTATTAGAAGGTTAGTTTAGTTTAGGTATATGTATTATATTGCAACTTTGAATCGGTATAATATGGTATATACACACCTTTTCTCTATGTAACACCACAGATAATAGCTTGAGAGAAAAACAATTGTAGACAGAGTAACTTTCTATCGAGCTCTGCTATTGCCTTCTCCTAGATTACGAAACTGGTTGTAGAAACCTTATACGTATTAGTATTAACACTATCCAGCAATCTTGGAAGGCTCATGTATCTAAAGATAATTTAACATTTCCCTCTTTTTGGAATTATTATTGGCAAGTACAAAAGAACCGTAGTTTCTATCTTGTTTTGAATTTATTTATTTTTGTCTTTGCAGATAAGTGTGTACAAAGATCTAGCAATCTATATATTTTATGCAGCACCTACAATCTGTGCTTTTACTAAATTATGATTTTGTAACAAATTGTACAGAGAAGAGAAATCGCATCGAACCGGTACCGGACTTTTGAATAAAATCAACCTATTGTATTCATTTTTAAAGCAACTCCACTTTCACCGAGTTTCTCAAATCTATGCACATTTTATCCGTTCAAATATCTCCAAAATCAATGGATTGGACAGTATAAAAAGATTACTTATATACAACTTGCTAAATCCTACAAATAAAATTCGACATAAAAGTTTTTGTAACAGCTACAAATGCAAGACATTCGAAATTCAATTTTAACAAGTATCCTATGTTCCCTTCCCCTTTGTTCACACATCGACTACATGGTTAGGTGGCAGGTCGTTAACAGTATCGCCTTACACATAAGCAATTATTCTTGGAAGCAGTTTCAAACTTTTACCTGATTTTGACTTGTATTATCTACGACCCCTTTATTCTTCATCATATCCTCCCAAAAGCACAAAAAACCAGTGTCTTCCGGCTTCCCTTTTTAGCCTTATAGCCCACCAGTCAGCACCAGCAGTGTCACGAAAAAGTCAATTAGGCTTGTTTCATTTTTCTTTGCCCGACACCACTATCACTTTGCTTCCAGGAAAAAAAGTTATTCTTGAATCATTCAAAATGACAGAGTGTATGTTCTCCAGCCCCTACTTTGGTGTTACCTTCACTTTCTCCTCTCTGCTCATCATCTTTTTTTCTTTTCTTTTTCTACCATGTCAAACAGGCACTACTACTCCATTTCATTATTACCTTCTTCCGCTCCAATTACTCCACATCACATCCATCCATTTTACATGCCACTTGTCTTCTTCGTGCCCTGCTGCCTTCGCCAATAGTCTGTTGGTTATATAGTATACTTAGTATGTGCAGTGTGTACTTTTCTCTTTTTATCTTTTTGAGAATACAGTGTACCTTCCTTCTTCATCATCACATCCTATTTATAATACACTCGCACTCGTTATCCTTTTTCATACTTATGAATATTTCATTAAGAAGGACGTAGTAGTAGCAATATGCATGTGCAAAAGAATATCTATTAAAGTATATGCTTTAGAAGTGGTTTGGATGTTGGATAATTAAACGGATAAGATTGTTAGCTTAGTTAGTAGGTGGTTAAAGGTATCATAAATACTAACCTATTTCAGTGCATGGTCGGGTTGATTGCAAAGAGGCATCAAAATTTTGGATTCAATTATGGTTGATTGTTATTAGTAAAAAAGTTGATAAAAAAGGTCTAGGCTATCTTTCGCTTTATATCTCACTTGTATCGTATAATGCACTGCATACCGTAAAAAGGTCAAGACTTTTTAGCACAATAATAATATCAAGCATTTTCAAACGCACGTTATACAGATATGCCAAAATGCTATTTTAGATTCCTTAGTTTCGAGTTGATAGCATTGTTAAATCTGCATTTTCTTCCTTACTCTTATCATGTCAAAACCATTTCGCTTTGACATGCATCTTGTTCTTTAATAAATTTATGAAGCGAGAGTATAAAAATTTGTTTTGATAATTATTGAAAGTTACTCTCCAGTGTAATTGGTAAATGCATATATTTCAAGCACAATTTCGCATCCCATTCCGACATGGATATTTCTTTCCCTGTCGATATACACAATTGCAGTTGCATGCATACCTTAACGAACGTAGAAATGCTTGGAAAAAAGCCTTTCTCCCTGAAGATGATGTCATTATCTGAATCACCCCTTCATCTTCATTTTCCATTTTCAATTTCCAGCTGACAAGGCAGCTGAAAAGTTGATCCTTTTTCCCTTGGCGCTTGTCAGGAAAAAACGATCAGTTAGAGATAACTTGATCTTTCATGATGTTCTGAAAGACCCAAATTCCCCTTGAGGGTGGTATACATAATATTAATGCTTCTATATTTCATCAAACTGACGCACATGACGGTATAATAATTTAAGGTTATGGAGAAAGTGATGATGATTGTACATGAATTGTAATGTGGAAATATATATATATTTCTTGTGGTTGAAACTATTTTTGTATATCTTTTTACAAGATACACAAGTATGTATTATAGTAAAAATTATTTATATGCAGTGTTTTATGAATATTTGGGTAAATTGGAATATTTTTTCTTTACAATATAGCATATTATGTACAAAGTATAACAATACAAGTAATAATAATAAAAGATACAATTTTTGGTGTTAATAACATAAAATTTTTTACAATATAATAATAATATATAGCCGCGTATATATATATGTATGTATATATATGTATCTACAAAGTACTAAATATATTACGACCCGGGTGCAAGCATTTTGGACAGCTCTTCATCTTGTAAGCATCCTTTGAGAAACTCTTCTTGTGTCAGCTGACCATCTCCGTTTTCATCCATCTTGGCGAAAATGCTCTTGGCCCGCTCTTCCGCTGAGTCCTGTGGCCTATTTGCGGAATTGGTACCTAACATGTCGTAAATGGCCTGGAAAATCAAACAGACAAAAAAAAGAATAATTTATTGCTTTAGGTTAGACCTCTCAGAAGATAGATAGATAGCTATTCACACACAAATACTCACGTCTACTTTCATTATTTTCAAGTAGAAAGCACCTTTCTTATCTCACTCTCTTCCTCTCTTTCTTTTTACTTATTTCATCTACCTTGACATTTTTACTTGACCTTTTGTACCAAAATGATCATTAGACGCTGTTTCAAACTCTACTAATAAAAACGGTAAAATAAAAAATAAGAAAAGAAAGCTGAGATTTTTGCTTGGTGAATGCCAACAAAGGAAACAAGCAAAAATTGACATGTAATCAAATTACCACCTGAAGATAGTTTCTACTTTTTTTTTGCTCTGCCCCATCTCATACGTCACCCGTGTGTGCTATCACCAGCTCATTTATTTCCACACCCATTTAACTAATGCCTATTATTTTTGACCTGTTCTCTTGTCCCACATTCCCACCTGTGTTTGTTTTATATGTATGTAATAAGTAGATATAATACTTCATTGCTTTCACTATCCTTCTTCTTGTGATAATGATTGCGAAAGAGGATAACAGCTAGCAAACGAAAAATGTACTTTAAATACCTATAATAAATACTGCAAACAACGTAGGTATACATAATGCATATGTAAATAATACTATTATCTGTAGAGTAAGTTGACTTACTGTTACTTTACTTTCCCAAATCCTTAT
>JAQFYG010000992.1:0-22177 GCA_034694325.1 Entomobrya corticalis
AATATTTGCTATTCGAACCCCATACCTCGGCGATTAGAGATAAATGCTCTATACCACCTCTCCAACCTGGCGGCTCTCTGACAATCTGACAATAAAATATAATATATTATCATTCCTATTGACACATATGTAAAAATCCTATAACTTGATAACTTGATCAAACTGCGAATGAAAATTAACAATACACTCAAATGAAATCAATATATCTATCGATCTGGCTATAATAAATCACATTTTTGTCCGGTTTTGTATGCAAGCATTCGATTCTTCGTTTTGCTCGACTATTTGGTTCGATGCCTAATCTCATTGTATATTGCTATTGCTAGTTTGATCTTTATAGGTACTCAATTGTCTCAAAAATATCACAGTTTACTTTAAATCATGAAAATCAAGTGAATCCTAAATCAAAGTGTCCATCTTTAACCGTAATAAAATAATTCACGTTCTCCCACTAAATTTAAATAGCTAGCAAATTAAAGGTAAGAATGAAAGATTGACTTCTCAAATACAGCTCAATAATTGTTAAACGTCTCCTCACTCGTTTTCCTTCTAAATATAGGTAAGATGTTTTACTGCATGTACCTAGCAATACCTATACTTGGATTGACTCGATTCGGTTTTAGAAATTCACAGTAGATAATTTTAAAATCCTACTTACGTTAGTACAAGAACTCAGTTACAAAGGAAGGTTTCCTGTTTTAAAAGAAACAATAAGCTATGTTTACAATAATTGCTTCCAACTTTCGACTTTCATAGAATCAAAGCAGTATTATTTTGATTTTTGATCTGCGTGACAAATTTTATAAATTCAAAGACCACAAGCCACAAAAACAGATATTAAAATAATTCAATAAACCATTGTTTCAACTTTGTCTTTCCTTTGATTATGTTATGACCACGCACACACATCGTAGTTGTCTACATGATATGTTTACATTGCATGTGCTTCAGACGCATAGCATACATTATTGCATAAGATTAGAGTATGTTTGCTGCTCTGCCTGTTGTTTTGTTAAATAAATTAAGGGACTTGCAACGAAAATACAATTTTTGGTCAAAATCTTTTGATTGGGCACTAACACAAATTACATGGGAAAGTATATGTTTCGTTTCACAATATACTAATAATGAAATAAAAAATTAATTAGCTACAATATAGGTCCAAAGTCTCTAGTATCATGATCTTGATTCGAACTTTCTGCTATTGTAAACCAATATGTAATAGGTATCCATATAATTCCGATAGTTGAACATCAAACCAAAAAGTATATTTGAACTCGCAGGTAATTTTGGTAATGATTATTTAAATTTATTGCATCATATGCTCAAATGTAACGATTCAGCAGTGGAGTAAGTTGATCGTTCCCAAAAATCTTCAAACCGTACATAAAACCCGAGTTTTAAAAATCTACTTTCCATTAACTCTAGGAAAGGAAGGAAACATTGCCACTGACAAAATAAAATAAAAAATCAAAGAAAATCTCAGTTTTTATACGACACATCCATAAGACTTGGATAAATATTGTTATAAGTAAATCAATTAATAAAAATAGATGCTAATGTATGTAATTCACTTGGAAAGGAGTTTAATTTAATTTAATTATTTTAATCGTTTGGGACGATTTGTACCTAAGATTTCATCTATAAAAACTTTTATCCAACAAGTGGCTACCAAATTAGCGTAATTATGTTTCTTGCATAAATTGTAAATGGTTAACCCAAAATGTGGTTGCGGTTATGCATTTCGTTATTATGAAAGATCAGGAAGCAATAATGCGTGTTGTGGGTGGGCATCCAACAATACAGTTACCTATATGGACTCATATATAAACCATAAGCTCTATAGGCACTTGTACATGAATAATTTGGTAGTCACAAAGTTACACAAAAGGTTTATTTTACAGTGGTCAAATTCACTTTCTTGATGCAACTTACAGATTTGCTCTGAATATTATAAAATCATCAAACAGACTTCATCACTATAAATAAAATATGCATAATTACAATCTAAGGAATACTTTACTTTGCCGAACTGCCGAAGATCCTTTCCTGAATTGCATATTGGGAAGCTGCGCAAATACAAGAGAAGCCACTGACTGACCAAAACTTAATATCATTTCACATTCGACACGACATTGCAACCTACTATATACTGGGGTACCTTATCATGTGATGACTTCATTTTAATTATAGAGGGTCACTAATTTGGCGTTTAATAATCCTTTTGCTAAACAGAAAAACTAAACGTAACGCTTTGTTCCTTCCAAAAATACTATAATAATACTCATTGTTATTATGTATCTTCCTACAAACGTAATGCAATAATTGTTGCAGTATCTTCCGTTTAAACAAGAGCAGTCACAATATTCCCTTATTACGCTCATTTTACAAAAACAAAACCAACTCCATATATAAGCAGATAATAATTAAATACCTTTCAAAATCACATTGTTCGTTTGAAAAACATTGCGCTGTTAAATTCATAATATATAAATACTTGAGCTTTGTATTAAATAACAAACGAAAGAGCTAAACAGGAACTAACGAAGACTTAAATTTACGATAAGCCAATTAATTGTATCAAATAAAATGAACATCTATAAGTAGGCCCATTTAAAACGTATTCTGTCGATAGCATGATTGGCGTATTTTGTTAATGGTGTACCCATTTTTTCTGCATTCCAACTAATTCTGAAACTAACATGTTTATTTACATTCAGTACAGGTAAGTGCACAAGACTCGACCATGACCACATAATACTATGATAATCATCATAACATTTCCGAAACATAGATGACTGCTTAACTTGTACTATGATTTCCGGATGACCCACATACTTTCCAACTGGGTTTGTCTTTTGCTTAGGATATCAAAGAAATCAAGATGACTCAAGTGAAGGAGGTTATATTATATTAATATACTCACATGCTTCTAATCATGGTTTTATCATTGGCAGTTATTTTGCATCAGCAAAATATTTTTAAAGCAAGGTATCTATATATAGTTATTTATTTTTGATCTGCAGAAAGGGAGATATAAACTTTTGCCTTTGTAATAGATTTAACTTGGAAAGTTAAAAATGCATGGCTTAAACTGGAACATTGTACCCTTTCAGTGAAGTTGTATTGCGCAGCAGTGCTATACATTCGAATATACCTTTTATTTTGTTTACTTAAAAAACTATTAACTTTGTAAATTGTAGCATAAAAATTAATCGAATCAAAATAAATGCAATATATATTCTATAATTGATGATGATGAGGTACTCTCGAGTGTTTTAACAATTTGACAGCGCTAATTTCTTTATAATTTAGCTTGCTAGTAAGTTACTGTTACTAAGAATGATAAAGAAAGTTTGGAATTTTTTGGGGTCATTTGTGCACACAATGTAATGAATATTGGATCTCTGTTAGTGTAGAGTGTAAAACCCACGACAAAAAATAAAACTAACAAAACGCAGTCATAAAACAAGGTCTAATGAGAACAATGCTCTATTTTTTAGTATTGTCGCATCCTCTGCATATGATACTATATGTGCAAGATAGTATTATTGGCTAGATTTTTGGCTCATTTTAGATGATTTCCGCTAAAGAAAAACAGGAAACGTAAAAAGTAATAATGTTTGCTACAAAGGAATCAAGATAACATGCCATGGCTGATACGCTCCGCCAACTTCCACTTTTGACATGACTATAAATGAGCTATTGTTTTATTTTAAACCATAAAAATGTTCAAAGGTTACTTACATAGTTGGTTTAAAGTTGAAATGTCGTTCTCTTTATCAAGCACTGCACTATATCTTCCCTTTTTCATGAAACTTTCTCAAGTCTTATTTACAATCTTGCTTCCGGCTGGTTTTGCTAAAACAGACGAATTATGTTTCTAAATCATTTTAATGCAATCAACAACCAAATCTCTAGATTTAGAAGGTTAATTCAATTTTCAAAAGTTAGGGGTATCACATTACCTTGCCACAGTTGACAGTCATCTTGGAGCTGAATTTCACAGTGCCCCAGATTCAGCATACATGCTTATTACACTTCCTTCGGGTAGCTTCATCTTTAAATCGCACAAAAAGGGCTATAATTATAATAGATAGGTACTTACAAGCATGTAACACAAAAATGGATATTTATAATCACATTTATTATATAGCATATTCTCGCCCAATAATAATAAGTTTTATTGAAAATACTGTGTCTGTATGTGCTCACCACTCAGGTATATCATCAAGCGATAACCGCTTCTCGGTCCCACCACAGACAATTGATGTCATTAAATGCCTAATCCTACTGCTGAATATTACTGCACGTGAAAGTTGCTGTGGAGCAGCTATGTAAGTTAAAAACAAGAACATATTCATTTGTCATTCAAGAAATAGCGCAACCCATTTCAATAATGTACCATTTACAAATTTGTTTGTAGTTTTGATATTTACTATTAAATCTAAAGGTTTGTGATTCTGCAAGGGTTGTTTAAAATCAGATATTTTACAAAGACAATCGCATTTTTAAAAAAGAGATCTGTTTTCCAGTCAACTAAGTAATAATTTAAGTGAGAAGAAAAAATTAACCCAGAATAATACTGTGGAATTACGTGACATTCTAATCACGTCATGCATATCATAATGCAGTAAATTAATAACTATACCAAAGATGATGGTACAAAAGCTTATATTTATATCATTGCTGATTCTCCGTAGCAAATATTTCTGTATAGGAAAGTCAAACCTTGTCCGTTTGTGTTGGTAAAGTTTCCCTGCAAGGGCAGGTGTCTTATCGGTTTATCCTTTGAAGCATCCTAAGGTTTCTTGTCATTAAATCTGGCAAATGCAACCATCATACCATACCTAATTCAATTCAACCAAAATAATACTTGCCAAACTGCCACAAGTTACGCATTAATACATCCGAAACGCTATCATTGTCATTGCCCATGATTCCTCAGGACACGGCAGAAAATAATTGCTTAGAAAACGTCATTTAAGTTTTGAGAAAATTTTAAAACCAACATCTACATAAATATATTTCAGGTAGATCGGTATTTTATTTAGGCTTAGGTTCAGTCACACTTAAAAGCAAATTCACAGCTGCCTTGATTATTATGTTGCACGTAGTACAGTTGAAAAAGAGAAATACAGCTAGTTTTTATTCTATTACACTATTAGGGGATAATTGTGATATTGTAAATGCTTATCATAGTTGATAGTTGACAATAAAATTGTCACCACACACGTTTTTTACTAGCAGCAGATGAATTGGCATGTTACTTTACTGACACTATGTTATTTATATAAATATTTCATCTTTTTGTAGTTAAAAAACCAAAGTTAATCGGGTCGTTTATTCGTTTGTTATGTAATTGCAGCATTTACGCATCGCCGCGATGATTATGGCAAACTTTTTAAATGCTTACAGACCATAATTTAAGTTGCACAGTGAATCCATAACATGATGATGATGAAAATTATGCATCTTGATGATGTTATTGATAAGGAATAAACATTTTACATTCTCAGCTAGGCCAATTCTACCGTTGCAATGATGCAGATGGCAATTTTTGTACTACTTGTCATAAGTCCCTTTATTCCTACCTACCTAACCCAAGTCATATTCATGATCCTAATAAATAACCATAAAACTAAAACCTTAAAGACCATCAACACGTAGTCCTCCACAAGATGATATTTGTGTGAAATAGTTGAGACGTGAACTTTTTCATGTTTCGCTCGAAGACTTGTATCAAAAGTAGCTGATCTTATTTCATCATCGCAAAAATAGAACTTTTAGGAATAAAACAAGTTTTATTGTCTTAAATATGACATGGTTGCGACGTTTTGTAACAATGAGTTCAACTTGCATATTATGAATAAACACTGGCCGAGAACAACACGAGACGCTTGCCAAAAACTGAGTCTGATAGTTTACGCACATGTGTTTAAATAACGCAATCTTTTAATAAACGTGTATGTAGGTATGTGCCTACATATTATTATTATTTTTAGTAATTTTGAAGACTTTACAGTTGAGATTGATATGCCTACATCCTAAAGTCAGAACAAAATATGAAGTTAACTTGCAATTTCACTCATACAATACATCATAGCATGTATCTTTAAACGCATGTAATATTAATATAGCATAGTGAGTTATAGCAAATTTTATTGTTAAAGTTTTGTTGTGATAACATAAAAGCCAAAAAAGTTATATTTGTATTCGTTCGTACTAACTAGTGAGGTTTACTATATTACTTTTATGTTCATTATTTTTTTAAACATTTTGTATTGTAAAGTTTGTAGATGCATACGTTTTATATATTTCATGCGTATGAGCCTACGCGTCATAATCACTTGCTCACAAACCGCGTCAAGGAACACATTGTTCTGTGCAAAATCTCCCAAAAATATTCACAATTTTAAGCAAAATGGATATTATGTATCCCCATTCGTAGTCAACCGGACAGTTTACTGTTTCAGTTGGTCAAAGCAATAACAGTAAATGTCAAGTATATTACAATATGGCTCCTAAATGGGTGCCAATGCCGAGTCCCATAATCGTGTTCAAAGTTTCTGAAAATTCACACCTAAACGTCTATTCTTCCACGCATATTCCATTTGACAGCACCTAAATTACCAGTGCACGAATACCAAATTATTTCAGTTGATATCAACACTTCATCTTTACTTAATTTTCCAAAATGTCTCTGGAGTTCGAGCCGATTGAGTTGGTGTACTTTGTACTCGTGATAGTGGCATTAGGCTTTGCATTGTTCTTTTTCATTGTGAGTTTAGCTGTTTGTTGTAGTTACATGCGAAGTGGATTTGAAGTGACAAATACAGAGGACACTCTTGCTACAAACGAAACCAACTGTGATGGGTAAATATCTACTTTAACAAGTGTTGATTATTGAAATATTACAGCTTCATTGCTTGATTTTAAAATTCTCAAAAATTTAGTAGCATCAGATCGAGAAATTTCAAGTCTCCATATATGTACTGTACATTATTTTGTCACAAAACTCAAACATCAGAATAACATCTTGAATGCAATCGACAATTTTGTGAAAACTTTTAACTGGAGCATCAAATGCGTTCATAATTTTTACAAGAGTTAAGAGTATTTATATATAACTTTTTGGGAATATGAATTGTAAGCGCTTAATATTCATGTAAAACTGAACACACCCCAGCAGTTACAGTAAATTAGGAATTACGTGCCAATTTGCACCATTCAAGTTCATGCTGTTTCAAACGTAGCCAGAGTTTTTTAAAAGTTAAGAAAAATATGCTTATCATAAAACCATGTTGTCAACTGTTACATGATATTTCTGAAACCTAAGCCAGATCCAAAATAGTTTGATAGAGCAATTTTCTGAATGACGATTTTGAAAATTGTATTTAAAAATTATTATTTTATAATATTCAAAACTTTGCAAGAAATTATATGCATACATTCTCCTTTCCTTTATGATTTGCTTCGGCAGGAGGGAATCAATGTTTTTAATTTGATTGTGCATTATGCTATACTTGCACCGCCCTGTGTATTTAAAATGCAAAATGCCTAATATTGAATACATACAATAATACAAGAATGTTCCAATCCTAAAAATGTTAAATATATCGACGATAATGAATTACAATCCTATAAAACATAAAGAGCATCAGTGATTTATCTTTAAGAATGTTGAATAGGTACTTTTTAAAACTTTGCTGTTTTATACACATGGCCATGTCGATAATGTGCAATTGGTTCAGTTTCAGTTGAACCGGTGCGGTTGAAAGATTTTATATACAATGTACTTATATATAGCACACGAATACGAATACAAAACGTAGAGTCACAATAATAAAATTATGCCTGCAGCGTGTTTTTTAGACATTAGCGTCGATTGTGCCTGCAGTCTACGGAAACCGCGTGCATGCATCGTACTAATTTAAGAACATAATAGTTTTTTACAGTACTGAATTTTACTGATTTTATCAAAATCATTCGCATTTTAAAACAAACAAATCTTAGATCGAGGTCAGTATTTTTATATCCAACTTTCAATTTCGCCTCCCCCACCATGAAGAATGCATGTTATTCTTGCTTAAAACATAAACTTATTTTTTTGTACATAAAAGGAAACAGCGGTCAATTATGCATTAATAAACAAGATCTTATCATCTTTGTCTCTGGACTAAAATGATAAGTATATAAGTTGCAACATTTAAGGTTCAATGATTTTTTCTTCTCATTAAAGCTTCAAAATATTGATCATTTTATATTATCCGAGGTGAACAGAAAGACAGTTGTTTGATATTTTGCAATTTTATTTCCAGACCCCAAATAATATCGGTAGTATCTACGGACCCGTCATCGTTTGACAATGCAGACGTGGATGCGGGGGAGTACAAAACATACCTATCCACCCCAAATTACAACCGTTTCGCAGTTGAAGACCCCCCACCAAAATATGACCAGATCTTCTCTTCAAAATTCAATACTTTTTATTAAGTACATGAATGAATAAACTTTATGATAATTTATGCCAAAATCTTAGATTTTAATGTAATTTGATACACGTTAGATAAATAATTAGATTGAGAAACATTAACGGGAGCTAAAACTACAAATTATATTAATGCTAACTTAGGACGCATTTTCTCGGTAGTACATAGATAAAACAATGAAACGTATGATTAGTATGTTAATTTCATCTGGACAAATCTGTAAGCAAAAAAGTTTCTGTTTCATTTGGAATTTGTCTTTATATGCTAGACACTTACTCCATAACGATCAATGTTATAAAAACGAGTCATGTGAGTCAATGTTACAATTTAAAATGTTTTCAATGATTTTTAATCAATTTCCAATTTTTGTACATCGAGAGGCATTTTTAAAGACTGGAAAACGTATATCCTTTTTGTAATTATATTTTAAGATAACATTATGTTGCGCAATAAATTTAAAGGCAGTCTGCCAGGAGTAATTTTTGTGATTATGTATAGTGAGGTAATTGACGATATATTGTATAAAAATTGCAATAACGATGTACATTGAACGTATTGTACCATAATATAAAGCCATATAAACATAATTTAGATCAAAAAATTTATGTAAAAATGCTGTATGCATTTATTTTGTTCCACTACAGTATATTATGAAATGATATACGGTCAAATAAAACTTACTACATGTTTTCAACTTTTTACTAAATTCACAACCTCGTAAGTCGTAGCTATATTTTATGCTCGTAATTTAATTGTACTTTACTTGAGTAATCATACATATCTATGACGTGTATAGTTATATATATAAATACAACAACAATGATTAAGTTTGTGCATATATTTTGTAAGCGCATATTAGGTATGAGTGTATGAGAGCCACTAAACTACAACATCACAATGTGACGTAAACTTAATTGGACTTGGCTAAATGCAAGATTCTTAAACAGACATAAATATGGATAACGGATAACAGATCTAAGAAACTTCGGTATAAGATGAATCAAATGGTATGAAATTGTATTACCCGAAGTATTTATTCTTTCCATCTTTGAATATGCATTTTTCATTTGGGGGACAATTATTTGGTCTATATTATATTTCTAAAAATTTAAAATCCTGAAATAGAAGAAAGTACACAACTATATAGATACGTGTAAACGTAGATCTAAGATGAAAGTGGGATTATTATTTTCACTAGCAGGTGGGCATTGTACACTGCTTCTTCGAGAGCAATAATATGATATTATTATAGACGTGCAAAAGTTAAGCTCGTTGATTATTTCGATGGCATGATTGATGGCATGTTATAGGTAGATAGAAGACATAACTAAAATGCTTAATGTTAATTTTAATGTTGCCATTTAACCTAGTATGACAATTTAGCCTTCGGTATGTGTATTGAGTTTGAACCTAATCGATATCTTTCCTTCTTTCCTGTGGTATCATATTTAACTTATGGAAAAGTTCAATACATATCTAAGACGTTGTTTCGCTAATTATGATTAAAATCTGATAACAACAATGAAACACAGAAAATATAATTTGGGCCAGTTTTTAATACATTTTCCAACACAGCAAATTAATTTACCAAATAAATTTTTTGTACACAAAATAATTTATCGGATATTAGTCAGTCTGTATAAAGATGTTAGACTCGACAAGTATTAACTAACATAGAATTCATTATGTTTTTTTCAATTTTGACTACTCATCAAAAGAGCAATATATTCAAATTGCTACAGAATACTTAAGATTTAGGGAAACTCTATTTTTCATTGCAAACAACCATTGTAACATTAGTCACCTCCGTCAACGATGCATAAGACTTGATTTCAGACGTCATTTCTATTTCCTTGCGATGACGATGTCTGTATATCAGATTGCGATGAGCTGTCTCCAAAACAGGGGATAGCAGATCCTCCATACGATCGATTCGGTCCTTGAATCTGACTCGATCGAGTGCCATATATTCCCAATACAACCTTCTCCCCAATCTTGACTCTTCATCATCCTCAAAATTAAATACTTCTACCAGCATTTCATCTTTGAAAGTCACCTAAGAAAAAGTATATTTTAAAAATCAATCAGACTTTATATTCCTTACTTTCACTACAGTTCAGATTAATACATAATCAATAAAATGATGCGTATTTTAACAAAGAAATAGATTATGTACTTACCGACTTCTTCTTTTGTACTTCATCTTGTGTGACATCTTGCCCCGTGTGAGTAGAACTGAAAGAATCAAAGCACACCTTCTTCACAAGAAACAACGGCGGTGGAGACCGACGGTCTTCCTTCACTTCTGCATTATTTGCGTTTTTTAACATCTTGACTTCTGACTTAAGTGACTATGTAGGTTTTATTCTCGACTGTGAAAAACAAATTTGATTAGTTGAAAATTTGACAGTTAATATATTTACTGATGATAAACGCGTAATATGCTTTGGCTTTGATGATACGGGATATGGGATATACGAAAAGCATTGTGTAATAATAAGAGTTTAAGAAACCTGTCTACCTTAATTAGTTTTTCCTTTGTTCGAATCCAGCCCATTATTATTCCACGCTAATCGGTTCCATCTTCAGTATTCTGTATCCTGAACATGTTGTCGAGCGTCGAGCTAACCCTGAAAATAAAAACAATAATATTTATATAATATAACCTTGAATAAGAATCTTTTAAAACTGTTTATGCTTATCACTAATTTATTAAGAGACACAATCTCGATTTGTCAATATAAATGTATTGTCCAACAGTCCAACAATCGAAAATCAGATTATTCCTGCGCTATGTGAAATCGTAATCGTGGTTGATACTTAAATTTTTGCCACTAATAGCAACATTTTACTCATTTCTTTGATGACATTTTTGTATCATTGATTATAGTGCCTGAAGTAGTATTATAGTTGCTTAGCTACAAGTGACGGAAGTGAATCCTCCCTCGCGCTTAGTCATAAATAATAATTTCGTAACTCTGATTACTACTGATAATCCAAAACTACGACATAAAACGACAACAGTTAACAGTACGTGTCAGGTCATTGAGGTCATCAGCTAGTAAACGTTCTAATAACAAGAAAGTCTGATAAATTTTAACCAAACAAAACTCAAAACTGCAAAGTAAAAATTGTACATCAAATCAAAACCAAACTACCTGACCAAGGATTTTTTAAATACACCAATCTTTTTATAGTTTTTATTATGCTTTTACATGGCTTTTACCGATCGATCTGATCTGATGTAGTCCTTATTACTCTCTAGTCTCTAGTCTTAAAGCCTTAGCCTAACTAAAAACGCCTTACCAAGCCAAGTTTTGAAAATTAGTAAATTCTCCGGAAAAGTCCTGCTGCACCTTTCTACTGCGCCCAACGCCCAACCAAAATCAAATGCTGGTTCTTCTACACGACTATTCTTTCTGACTCTGACTGAATGGTATCGGCGAGACACCAAGTACAAAATATGCCATGTATTTACTTGCCACTTGTATTTACTGCATTTTATATACACATGCACCAACCAACCGGCAGCCGGCAACCAGGGAAAGCATCATATATTTTTTATGCAAAAATGCGATGCATCATGCATGTGCTACTACATATACTAACCTCTGACCAAATCATTCAGAATACACTAATTCCTGTTTTATTCAATTACATAATTAATTAGTCACTAATTAGGAGCCAATCCGATTGACAATGCAACAGTGCAAGTGCAACGATTTTGACTTGACGATAAACTGACTTAATATATTCAAATGCAGGCAAAGTAGAAATGGAAATCATGAAATCATGAAGCAAAAAATATTGAAGCTTTCGGTCAACTGCTTTAACTATTACCATTCGGATAATTGTGTTTCGCTTTTATTGAACTGTCTTTAACCTATGAAATGAAACATTGAAGTTACAATTTATGTTATTGCATACTATGTTTCTTATGAATTTAACATTTCGTCACTTATATATATTTAATGCTACATAAATACTAACATAAATCTATGTATAAAGTAAGAAAACTTTGAGACGAACCAGTAGCGATATCGGAACTTATCGCATTGCATATTTGATTAATATTAAAAATTACATATATACATACTAATACTAGAGAATAATTTAACTATTGTATCGTTTAAGAAAATTACAGGTAAGAATCTATTATCTATTATTTATAAATCCAAGAAAAGTTTGAAGTGAAAACGTTAACTTGAATACAAAGACAGAATAGAAAAAGAACAATTAAAATACAGGAAAAAGAAATGATTAGTAATAGTATATAATATTATGAATACCTTATTAAACAAAAAGGTATAATAGTAATAAAAGCACTACAAAAAATGCTTTCTAAAACTACAATCAATTTGAAGTGTCAACTTGCAATGTTGCAATGCCAATGATCAAAACCAGTATGCGTAATTTTCCGGCTCCCTTTTCCTTTTTCCGTTCTGCGACAATTATCGATAACGAATTAACGATGATGCTTCTTCAAGCATAAGTTTGTGGCTTGTTCCTAACGTTCGAACGATCGGAGGCATTTTGTTGTCTCTGCATTTGTGTTTGTGATAATCCAGAAGGTGCAATAGGGGGCGTTTGCCCATTAGAACTTCCAGCATAATACGGGTAAACGGAAGCCGACGGTGCATTTGTTTGATAGAAATGTTGCTGCTGAGCAAACATGGCGCATACTTGCTGGTAATTCTGCATCTGATGCCAGTATTCATTCATAGACGGAGGATGAAAGTATTGACCACCGACTCCTCCATATCCGTGGTATGCTGATGAGAAAGAATTATTACCGAATCCTCCCATTGACCCCATGATGTCATTTTCAGAAATGCTCCGTTCTCTTCTACCCCATGAAACAGTGATGGTCTTTCCATTGACTTTCACAAGATTCATCTCTATTATGGCTTTTATGGCAGAAGGCTTACTAACAAAATTTACAAATCCGAAGCCTTTATCTGGGAAGACGCGAGTACTAGCAATAATTCCGAAGCGATTAAACAAAGATTCCAGGAGACTCTCAGTAAGACCATCTGTGATGTTTCCAACAAATATTGTTGTATTTCTAGGACCAGTGAGTTTATCCACTTGATGGTATTTGGGTTTCGTCTGTAGGAACGCTGTATTATCCTCCATCATTTTTCTTTGAGCCCAGTTCGTCCGAATGCTTCGATTGCGAATCCAGACGCCATTCATAGTTGCGATTGCATTCTCCGCCTCATCTTTCTTAGCAAAACTGATAAATCCATAGTTCCTGCTGTTCTGAGTCATCGGATCCCGTATGATACGACAACCGGAAATTTTACCGCAATGGAAAAACGCTTGCTGCAACTCTTCTTCTGTAACTGCACTGTCAAGGTCTCCGATAAATATATGATAATGATTGGAGTTGTCTTCATGTTCGCCCTCCATGACATTCTCAGTTCCTTTTAATTTCCTAGCCCAATTTACTTTGATCGTTTTCCCCAATAACACTCGTCCGGTCATTGTGCCAATTGCTAACGCAGCTGCTTCGTGATCATTGTACTCGACGAATGCGTATTTTTCGTCCGGCTTTGTCCCATCGTTGAGGATTCTGCAGCTCACAACTTTCCCAAATTGCTCAAATACTGCGCAAAGTAAAGCTTCGGTTGTATCACCATGTAGGTTTCCTACGTACAAAGATTTGTTAAAATCAGCTTGCTTAGTATTTCTTTTTCCATTTGCTTGGGCGACCTCCATAGACTCCATATCAAAAAGTAGTGATTCTCCACGCTGAAAAAACAAAATAACACATAATTTTACTTATGAAGTAGCTCTTGATTATTGATGTTGCGTACACTTTGTTTTACACAGTAATATGATATAGATACGATTTAATTTGAACTTACAAAAATACGAAAAGCACCCGTTTTCAATGGCTCACACAATTAGCACTATCCTGGTTCAGAAGAAAATTTAGCACTTCGAACTTCTAACGATTGAGGCTATTCAAATGACTCCTCTGGACTCCTACACAACTTTCAACTTTATAAAACCAAGAAAGCGGGACTTCAGGAGGACCCCTAAAAAGGTCAATGGATGGACAAGGAAAAGATAAGAAGAAAATCTGTGGACACTAGAAAATGATAAAAAGCATAAAATTATATAAATAAATATATCCTAAGAGAATACTACAATGCAAAGCGATCTCACTACTGTTTGAGTATATTTAAATATTTAACTTCATGTTCATGCTATATAAGTATATTACGTAATATTATAATCTTTGACACTATTCCTATTTTATGCGTAGAAATTGGCTGCAGAAAATATGGTTGCCGAATGACAGTCAACAGTAAATACTTTTTAGTATGATTTGATTTGGAGAAAATTTGATGCATCAATCAACCAAAATAATACATACGTATAATTTATGTTAACAAAACTATATAATAATTTAATTAATGTATTCAATATTCTGCAATACATCAATGTAAAGTCACGCCGCACAGGTAAATACACAGATGTGATAAAAATTTATGTAATCATCCGCTATCCTTACTCCTTACCTCAATTTGTTCAAGTTCCCTTCAATGCGATGAATCGAGTAGGGTAGAGCAATTAAACTTAAATATATAATGACAAATTAAAGAACTACCGCGCTCCGCCCAATTCAACAGACTTAACAGAAAGCGCTTCGCTACAGTCCCTTGAAAATAAATAAACTTCAACTATAAATGCTCTTTAAAATCATCAGCATTATCAAAAATTTTTGACATGAGCAAGAACTTGCAAAACTTAAGTTGTAAGTAGAAAACAAACTAAAGTACCAGAATTGTCTTGAATTAGGATTGGACATGGAAATTTGATGGGGTAGAAGGAGAAGAAAAGAAAATGTAGAATGAGAACAAAATTGCACAATCGAATCGACATTGACAAAATACAATTCATCTTTTTTTTTATCTTCTTTTGCTTCTTTGACGTTGGGTGATTGGCGATAGTAGTGAGTGCAATGTGCATATATATTGCATTTTGCATTTTCTGCAGCAGAATTGAAAATGCACAGGGTCTGTTTCTGCCTTTTTCGCTAATAGTAACTAAGTCTGCATCATTTCCTATTCCTATGCTTTTTTCGGAACAACATCATGTATCATAAGTACAAGCCTACTAAATACAGTTAATATTTTCATATTCATCCATCATATCAGTCGAAACGAAATAGCAATGCTGGTACTGGCTGATGTTAATTGAATTGTTAATGTGACTGTAATTAGTCAGTGTGTGTAACTGGAACTACAGCTTGAACCTAAAATTAAACATTCGCTTTCGCACAAAAGAAAAAGGCTGAACCGACGCCCGCTTGAATCTTGACACTAACATATTTACAAACCAATTTTTCAACTTTCAACAAATTCCTTGAATTGTAAAACCCAAACAATGAATAAATATGAAATAGTACGTTTTCATTGGAGATTTTATAGCTGGAATATGTTTGTATTTTTCTTTGAATATGGCTAAGAGAATTTCATCGTAGGTTTTCATTTCTTCAGTTCATGCAAATGAGCAGATATCAGCTCCAAAAAAGGTCGTTTTTATCAGTAAAAAAATCTATCTACAAATGCAAATTATTTGGATAAAAAGGAGCGATAAAAGCCTGAACCTTCTGACTGAAGTTCGCCTTCCGCTCAAAATACTGGAACTTTTAATTTGTAAAACAAAAAATAAACTGAAAGGCAAAAGGTCAGAGGAGCGAATGCAAAGATTGCAAAGTTCTTTGTTTACTTATGCTGAATAGTGAATGGATGCCCGCAAATTTTCATGATTTGCTTTGTTATGCGAAAATACAAGACAAGTGCATTCTATGAAAATTGTATGCATCCAACATTTGAACATAGAATTTACTAATAAGTAGAATGATGTCTTATTGGGCGAATTTTGGGTTTAGATTTTACATTGAATCATTAATTTTAATATACTCTAGCTCTGTGAATATGAAGGAAAAGTAGTTCAATGCATACAACCAGTATAATATATTGAATTAATTTCATGGCCCATCGTAATGTAATGAATACATCGGAAGAAAGCCGGGATTGAACATTATAAGCAAAACTGGCCATGCCACAAAATTCTACTCACAATTAGGTAATGAGTCAATGAGGCAGGCAACCAATTCATGATTGATGAATATTGTGAGGAGATGCTTTTACCTAAAATAAGCTTTCTCTTCAAAAGGGACTCTATTAAGGGGAAAGGCGATATGTAGTCAGTCTATTCGTCTATTCAGAGTCCACTAGATTATGATTATTTGATTGAGGAGGATGGAGGATGTCAAAACGCAAATCAGTTAAATTAAATTGCCTGTAGTCTGTAGTTTTATCGATCATCATTCACATCAATATTATCAATATCAATCCAGCCTAGCTGCCAGCTAAAAATGGTCTAAGTATTTGAGTACGAGCATTAGATAAAGCTCAGAACAATTTTGCTTTTAATAACGGTTCAGTCAATAGCTCGACTACGGTAATAACAGTAAATACTATTTGAAACAAAGCTAATGGTGGTGCAGCAAGGAATAACTAATTACCTACCTGTGCGCAAGTTTTCCTTTCATGCATAAAGATATTTTAATCTATGATCTCATCCTTCCTTAATTTTGTTTTCATCATGCCAAGAATTTAAATGTATGCCATTACAGATTCAATAGCATTGACAAGCGATATAATAAAATTGTAAGGCAAACTTTGTTTTGTTTTAAGACTACCGGGTAGGTTGTAGTTGTAATAGTCATTAAATGTCGACTAATGATCAGTATGCGTGCCCGGGAGGCAAAAAAGCAAATTCAGCAATTTAACGCAACGCATAATACAAAATATTGTTATTTTACTTTTTTCTTAATTCACATTTCGCATTTTGACCACTCATTTGCCAGACGTTTTCATAGCTGATTTATAATTAATTTCAAAAATCCTATTTGCTGTCAGATTTTGCCAGACGTCTGTATTATAAGATTATCTGGATTATCCGTGATGGTATGTTACTGTCACTGTGTATACATGATATAATTGTATATGAACTAGTATAATTAACAACTTCACATTAAATAGCCATGAACGAGTGAGTGTTTTTGGGTATAAATAAGCATTAATACTTTCTTCTAGTACTTAAAATAATACACATAAGTAACTAACTATATTCTATAGGTTGCAGGTGGTAAATGGAAAATTGGAATGGCAATAATATGTACAAAAGTTGACAAATGCGAGCTATTTTTAAAAATTAGAACATGACTCATTAGTTTCATTTGACATATTAAGACGTACACACTAACACACTACACTAGACAGCAAAAACAGCGTAATGGTTATTTTCTTTTGTACCCATTGCTAATAATAATGAAGTATGATGGTTTATTTTAAATTTATTCACTGAACTGGCTGTTGTGAGGTAAGTAAGAACTTAAAATATTTGGTTATTTCTTGTAAATACTTAGATGAAATAGACGCACAACGCAGATATATTTTGAATCATGGATAATAGATTAGGCTTGGTGTAGTAGTAAAGTGCTTTTTTAGTAAATCGTTTGTTTTTTATTGTTCAGTTCAATCTACCAGTGCGGTGAATAAAATGTTATTTGTTCCAATCCTATTGCATGTGTAGGTGATAATATTATATGACGATCCTCTGGTTCGTCCTTATATATATCATAATTAAATACTTTGTTCATTTGTCAAGATATCATGCCAAGCTGCTTAATCCCAAAATGAGATATACCTTGGAGGACACAAGAGATTTATGAACCGTAACGTAATGATTTTGAAATTATTAGTGCAAAACTAATTCAGTCAGTGGGTTCCGTTCAACTTCATGTTCATATTAGTTTTAGTAGTTTTAATTTTTTAAACTAATAATAATGAATTTAGAAGAATTCGGACTTATCGTTATAATTTTACTTTTGTTAACATCTATAATTATCCTTTGTTGGATTTGTTTCATGAAAGTTTACAAACTTTTGTATGGTACCTTTGAAAATGGCAACGATAGACCGGTGACGGTTACTTCTCTCCAGAGATCTTTCCAAACAATTGATGCACGGTATAAACTTTTTTAAATTTACGATAACATAATTTTTCTGTGTTTTGTTTAATAAGAACAAGTCATAAAAATTGTTTCGTTTGTTTCATACCGTAAGGACCATTCAAACAAGAATTAAATTTCTTAGAAAACCTTACAAGAGGATGAAAGAGTCACAGGAAAAGAATATGCCAACAATCGTGGAGGTCAACACTCCTGTGGATTCGGATACTTTGGGAGAATATGAAGTGGAGGAGAGTAACGAAACGGTGACTGTATATCCAGTTAGCAAAATAGGTGGTAGCGGTAATTATTGGAAACAAGAAACCATTATTGTGTTATAAAGCCTGCCTGCCGGTTTTGGCTAGTGGCCATAATATTTTTTTTTCAATTGTTTGTAAAATCGAACTAGGTCATTTTGGATAAAATGTACCTGTGTCTTTTTGATATGAATGTTTGCATGAAATGCGAATAAAAGCAATAAAAGTATGTCGTATGAAGTATTTTTTTATTGTTCCATTGAAAATATTGAAATCCATTTATTAAAGTTATAACATGAAATAAAGTGCCTCCTACAGTTGTGACAGCTTCTAGTGAACAGTATTTGAATAATTACTTAATTAAGAAATGATCCTGATACAAGTTCCAATCCCCCAAAAAAATACATAGTATGTACGCACTAGTTGCATTATTATTTTGCTATAGTCAGTAGAGCTACTATTACATTGATGTTGAGATAAGTTGAGATAATGCTATTTAGCTACGGTTTCTCTTGGTGAAATAGTGAGCCAAATATATCTCTTGAAATATATATTTGCAATAAGACTGTGATTTTGGAATGAAGGTGAGTGAATAACAAGGATCCATAATATACAAATCTGACTATCTGACAAATCAAACTTATTACCAGTCAGCATCGCCAAGAGAATGAAAAAATGCTGAAGTTCATGGAAGAAGCACAAGAAAACGTCTTTTTATGATCTTTTTAGTATTTTCTAAATTCAAATGTGACAAAATTGATAGTAATAAGAGTGGCGACTTAAACTAATTGTCCAAATTTTTATTTCATGAATCATATTCAGCTATCATTTGATGTTTTAGAATGGTATTATATTTTATGTAGATAATTTAAATTTAATGTTTCATGCCAGGTTTCATGTACGTAGTGGCTTGAAGTAAAGTTGACTGCATAACTGCGGGTAGATGCTATTGATGGGTGAAAGCAGATTTGTTTGCCTGCGTTGTGACTTTGTGTAAAATGTTGTAATACCGATACTGACATGATTTCCCATACCGTTTTAATTAATTTTACTGACTATGAGTAAATGCTATATAGGTACTAGGTACATATATGCATGCTATCACTCAAAAATTTGTCAGATCTGGATCTGAATTATTTTAGCTTCAACAAACCTGATCATTCATTTGTAGTGTGCATTTACCTTTAGCTACATCGGAGTGGAAACGTGTACTTTTGGTTTAATGTTAATAATAGCAGATGGACAAAGTTTAGTGTTCGATTTAAAGATTGGTTCAAGTAGTCTCATAAGCAGAGTAATAACTTTCTCTCCAAAGAAATCCAGTAGGATAGAAACAAACGATCATAAAAATGATTATTTTGTAATATGATAATAAATATATTCTTTTTAATTCATATATAAAATTTACAAGCTAGAATTTTTATGACACGATTAAACATTTAAAACAACAAAATTTAAACTCAAAGAACTTGACATATTATATGATTATAATGCGTAATAATTGAATGTTTTAAACATGACATGGATCAACTCTAATTTTTCAAAAATTGTTCAATGCAAATTCTATATATAATTCTAAAATACATTAAAATTAATGAAACTTATACATTTTTCTCTAACTCTACAAAAAATAACAATTTTGGCAATTCAAGATAAATAAAAAAGTGATAGAAAAGTTAGGAAGGACATTTTATATTAAGTTAAAATAATTAAAAATATACACGTTGGCTGCACATTTGTATTGCACAAGTAAAAATTAAATTTTTAAATATAAAAGTTGCGTAATGATTAATTCTGGGTAAATAAACAACAAAAGGCAATGGAACAAATAAGAAAACACTTGACAAGTTATGTAATTTTAAGTAAAATAACATTCTTTCTAATCTATAAAAATACAAAATAGTCCAAGAGCCCAATGAGGAAAGTGTTGATTAATGTATTAAAGTACCCCAAGTGTTGAATGAAACTATTTGGCATAATAGAAATTTAATACAAAATTTTAAGTAAAAGTAAGAAATTCGTATGTGCGTTTTGTATCGAGATAACAATCATTTTTTAAACTGTCTTTAATCCAACCGCAATTTCTCCTTCCTCAGATTTTGCTTCGTTGTCACCATTAACCAAACATTTCCCTTCACTTTCTTTCTTCAGGGTTTCCACCTTTGCAGAAACACCATTAACCACCTCCTCACTATCATCCTCATCTTTCAATTCCTCTGCTAATCCATTGCTGCCGATCACGCTCTTGTCAATACTAATTTTACTATAATGCTTCTGACGAGAAGCAGCTAGTTTGGCTCTAAAAATACTGGACCGATATCCGATCATATTCTTTCCTCTCAACAATCGTAATCCACACTTCACTATTTTCGGCCTGATCACTCCATTGCTTGCATTGCCGTTAGTGAGCTCTTGGCTCAATTTCTCTTTCCTCAACTTCAACACTTCAATTTGCAGCTGCAACCTCTCCTTATACAAGTTGCTGAGTAAATCCGACTCCTGCAGGGCAGCAGCAAAGTGATTTTTAAGCTTCATAAACTGTGATGTGGCCTGGCTTGCATGACGAATGCTATTGAAAATATCCCCACCTCCGCCAGACGATACTTCTTCCGTAGACTCTGAAGATTTTCTGTTCAAATTGATTATCTCATCAGACTGCCCAGGCTGATTGTTGTTGTTGCTGCTGCTGCTATTTTGAGTTGAGTTGGAAGTAGTGAGAGCAGGTCTTAGCGAAGCCGCTGTGGCAAGTTGCTGCAAGTGTTGAAGATGTTGCCTTTCGAGAAGAGCTGAAGCTGCTGCAGCAGCCGCGGCGTTGGGGCCATTTGAAAGATTTGCATTATTGCCGATGGGGGAGGAATGGTGAAAGTTGGTGAGAGATGATGCATGCGGGATGCTGTGCTCTCGCTTATTTATGATTCCTCCGCCGTTGGACAGTTGTCCGTTGTAGTTGGCGTATCTCTTTTCTGTAGCCATCGCCAATTCAACCTCTTCATCATCTTCAAGAAGCTCTTCATCCTCGTCGACAAGGTCGCCGGCTCTGGCAATCAAGTTTTCTCTGTGAATGAGACTGCTACTGACATCACTTCCACTGTGATGGCTGCGGCCAGAGCGGCTGAGGCTACTTAGGAGATATACGGGACTTCAGTATGGACAAGTATTTTTAGGGTTTTAAAATTCAAACACGGTTCATCTCATGTATCATGTACTTGACAACTTTCACACAGAAAGTTGTCTCATAACACCCCATACATGAGGACAACATGCTACATACATTTTTGTTACACTTTGAAAAGTCTTTGCACCTGCTTCCAAAACGAATAAAACCCATTAAAGTTTCAAAGTGGCTGTAGGTCTATATCTTTAGGAAAGGAATGTCAAATGGTTACGAAGCAA
>JAQFYG010000993.1:0-22172 GCA_034694325.1 Entomobrya corticalis
AACACATAAACGACAGGGTACCACTGCATCTACGAAATGAATAAAAGCTTGAATAGCGGCTAGGGAAAGGAGAAAAGAGACTCAACTAGAAAAGCAGATACAGTATTAGTGTCAATATATTCAGCAATAGGCACAAAGGATTATAGGTTTACGTACATACTTTTCTTTATTTTGTAGCGTGGTGGATTCTTTTGGATAAAGAGCGTAAGCACTGAGCACTTTTTCATGGAGGGAACTCAGCAGCATCCACAATAGGCACAAAATAAACGAAATGAAGCAAAGTCTCAGGCCCGTGCCCCATAAGTACCTACACTACACATTCAACATCTCTTGAAAAAAGAAGAAGAAAAAACTTTTTCGTGAGAAGAATCTTCTTTTTTCTGCTCGTACTTTAATGTATGCCAACAGGAAAAATTATTAGAAAGGATAAAAGTAGTGCCCTTTTCTGCCTTTGCTTTTGATACATTCATACATACGCTTCATGACAAGCCAGAGAAGAAGAAAAATGCTTGTCGCAGTAAAAGAAGTCGTCGTTGATGCCGAGTCGACAGCTCAGGTATGGATGTTATTGCATTATTGGTCGTAAAGGAATGCGTCGGAGTGGTGACTCCATAATAATGTATACCTATACTCTTTCCCTGCTTGTGCTTTTCTCTCTCTCTGTGGATATTATTGAAAGGACGACAGAAGAAGGGGCATGACGCTGAATGAATGCGAATACCGAGAATAGTAAATGTGCAATATTGTTTGATGCAAGTGAAAGAAGAAGAAAGTAAAAGAGTGGTTTGGCTTGTGAAGAAGACGAGCAAGTAAGCAGCAGAAGTAAGAACTCTTGGAATATATAAAAAATTATACATTTTTTGAAGAAGACGGCAGCAAGCTGGATTGTAAGCAGACAAGATCAGAAAAGTAATGATTTTGTTGACAGTTCTACTAGAAGCGAATTTATGCTCCGTTATGCTTCATGGTACATGCTTATAGAGGATTTTATATGACTCCGCCTTTTTCAGTTGTAGAAATAACAGACGGAATGGTGGTAAGAAACTTCATAAAAAATGTGGCATGTGATAAGAAACCAGGAAAAAGTGCACTACCCAGATTTTTTCTCTTCTCAGCTTTTTATGCCTTCACTCACTCACTCAAGTCTCAAGTCTGTCCGGAAAAAGAGAGAAAAAAATAGAAAGAAAATATCTTGTTTTGCCCTAAAAAGATGACACAAGAATAAAGTTTGATATGAAAAATTGGAGATTATTACTACGTTTTCATAATATCTTTTCAGACTGTGCCAGCAGACGTCTTCATCTTTTTGACGACCTTTGCTTTTTGATTCAAAAAATTTAATACATTAGAGAGTTTTTCTAAGTGTGTGAGAGTATGTATTTTCAGCAAAATCATCGTCATCCTTTGACATTACTTCTCATCATGGAAAAAAATCCATGCTGTCAGTTCATAAAATATTTTTGAATGTTCTCTTGTGGTTATTAGATTTTTATTAATGTCTAAACCAACGGAGTAGTCGAAAAATCTATTTAGTTAATAAAAACTAGGTACGCAAAAAATCTGGAATAATGAATAACATTATTATGCATTTCCAGCATGTAATGCCACATTATCATCGAGATAACAGGGAAATATAGAGGGTGCACTCACTGTAATTGAAATGAACGTTGTCGACGTGAATAACATTGCATAATAATATTTCCCTTCTTACTTTGTATCTCTTCCCATTTCAGACTTGGAAAAAGAAAATTACTTTTAAAACAGAAAATGCTTGTTAGAAGTTTAAAAATAAAAACGGGGTAATGCTCCCTGGATGATTCGAAGGGAACGTCGAGGACTGAACTGGACTGCATGCTTCAAATTACAATTAGAGAGATGAACATGTTGTGCAACATTAGCATTAGTATACCACCCAAGTAAATACTAGTAAGCTATGCAAGCAAGCAGTGTATACTGTGTGAATGCTAATGAAGATTTACTTTTTAGATAAGATAATGACACCATGTTTCTTCCTTCTTTAAAAAATCTTTCCCTTTGTGGCGTATTTGAAAACCTTTCCTTCTACGTTTTAACCGTACTGGTGCTCAGCAAATTTTTAAAAAAAGGAACGCATTTGACCATATTACTTTATGCCACGATGTGCCATTTAGCTTATTCCTCCTCATTTAAAGAAATTGCTTCATTTCTTTTCATTAGGAACGATGATGCTGATGTTGATGATGAGGACAACATTATTGGTGCCATTGGAAGCTGTATTATTATCTGCCTATGTGTTGCAGCAGTAAGAAAATGTAAATAGAGCAGTTTATGGACGAGCCTTCCTTCCTCTCTTCTCTTTTTAAAGAATTCATGCTCACGTGCATGTAAATAAGTTGAAATTTTTCTGCTTGTATGTGTTGCAACACCATCTTTAAAAGGAGAAAAAGAACCCATTTAGTTTAGTTTTTTCTCTTTCTGAAACATCTGCAAGCACGCCTCTTACATTTTTAAAAGAAAGAGAAAGGAGAAAGTAAGTCAAGATGTACATTACATTGTACCAGTTCATGCGGATCAGTGGTGATGTAGATGTACGTAAATATGTCGGAGTGAAGTACCAGCTTATATCCGTCAGTGCTGGAGATGGTCCCTTCTGCCTTAAATGAATGTATGTTTATGCTCTAACGTTCATTCCGTTCGTATTATGTACCAACGACGTATGGATAACCCATAAAAGTAACAAGTGTAAATATAAATAGTAAAATAACCAGCAATGCCATCACCACACTAGCAGCGGCATGCCAAACCGAATATTTTTCTTCCGTTTGTGGATTCTCTCTACAGACTACACATTACAGCTTGTGGGGAAAACATTTTGAAGAGAAGAAATGACTTCTCAAGTGCCTATAAATGTAACCGTCCATTTTCCCTGATGAGATGATACAAGCCTGATTAGAAGGAGAACTGATCATTTTATTTCTTGGAAAAATGGTAACACGAGACTCCAACCGAGTTTTAATGATAGCACGGCTACAATGCCACGCCACTGCTAAAACTACTACAACTGTAAAATACGGTATGGGATTTTCCGAAATGCACGAAATGAAGCTTTCGTTATCATTTCTCTTGTCGATTCATTTTTTTCTCTCTTTTTACCCAAACCGCACACCACATGCACACGTTTACTGGATTTTATGTACTTTAAACATTTCAAGCTTTTTTTGTATTTTTTGCAATACTAAAATGCATTGTCCATTTTGTTCAGATCTCCATTTACAAAACTTGAACTAAATATAAGCAACAGAGAGTATACTTTCCCTCTTCTCTTTCTTTTCTTTCTTCAGAAGTGAAATTGAACACTGAACGTGTATAAAAGATTCACATAAAAATCTGCAAGCAGTTAACGCTATTTTGAAGGAGGTAGGTGTAGCCAGTTACGTTGATGTACGACTAGTCGTGAATAATTCTTTATACGTACATTTTAAACGTACAGTCCGATTTTTCATGTTATTTTCTTTTTGGGGCAAAAGTACGAGAAAAAAGAGAGAAATGTGCAAGGAAGGAAGTAACACAGCACATATCGTTCGTCGTTTTGTCTACAAATAGAAAAGTTTGATATTCCGCAGACTTTTTCCTTCTTTTTGAAACAATTGTACTTTTTTACACCACATAGCTTTAATAATGTACAAGTACTTGATACTTTTCTGTTTTCTGTCTGGTTTTGGAAGTGGATTCCTTTTCAAAGTACATTAGAAAGTAGTTGAGCAGAGAAAATATAGAAAATAGGCCAACGCAACATTACTTTTATTGAAGGAATGCAAGCAGTTGCAGTATTCAAACATTGGCTTCGTTGGTGGAAGAAGAAATGGCATTACTTATGCAAGCACTTTTTCCAACTCTCTTATTTTCTGAAAAGGATCTTGTGATGTTGACTCTGTGACGACTGTGATCTTAGTTGGTTTGGCTTGCCAGTTTGGGATCTAGAAAGAAGTGTTCTGTTCACTGCAACACAAGTTTTACTTTACTTCCTAATCCATGCCCCATTTTTTGCTGTGTAAGTCCAATGGGTTCATGTACCCCCTGCAGAGTGTCACAATTTTGCTTCTTGTACTTGGAATGACGTGGCTGTCCTTGTGATTCTTATTCCAAGGAACACTTGACAGTGTAGGTTACATGTTACAGCAGTCGTGCTTATTTTTATGACTGGTGGTTTTGCCGTTTGCGGTATGTATATTTTTGCTTGTGTGGGCTAAAATGGACTTTGAGTACCACAAATTCGTGTGCATGTTGGCTGAAAATATTGAAAGTTGATCGTCGTGGGTGACATACCTAATTAGTTATATGTCAAGAAACCAAAAGATACGTACGTGCTCATCATTTGACTTTACCGTCAGTAGAGCCTTCTACCGTGAAGCTGCTTACTTTAATTATCGTAATGGTTTGTTAGCTCATACACCGATTACGTAAACCTGATGACCTAATACTTTCAGAAAAAGCACAAATAGGATGGGAATGGCCATACTTATCATACTTGTATGAACATTGGGTCAGAGGAAGTTAAACTGTTTTAAACTTTGTTGGTAGATTAATGGTCAAATAAAGTGAGCGGAAACGCACACCCTCAACATAATCAAATAATAATAGCAAAATAAAAGGAGGTCGACGAATCTCATACAACAGACTAGAACCTCATAAGTGATTTCACAACGCCAGCAGCCAATAAAGAACAAACACACCTTCATATCCGAGTAACATGTTAATTTAGAGCAAAAGTAAGACAAGAAGAGAAGAAAGTTTTTAGACTTGACACAAAGCTTGTTGTGATACACAAATAGCCTTGGGCAGAGATTTACAATTTCTACACGCTGTGTTGGCGGTAACTTTATACCTTGTAATATTAATAAGGACATCACACCGTCATTCGTTTGACTGTTTGCCTACATTTTTCTCTCTCCGACAAATTGCATAAAATCATAACTGACTAAAACAAAGTTCGAATATAACAAGTATGGTATATATAAAATCAGGTAATTTTAGCTAAATGCTTCAGTACAAGTACTGTCATATAATCTTTAAAAATTACAGAGTGGGATTAATGAACAGTTTTAAGTAAGTTTGTCTGGAAATTGATTGTACCAAATTTCACACGATTTCATTAATAAATTTAAATTTGCTTAAACCTTTGTTGACTGCCAATTAAATAATTGAATGGTTCGAAAACTGAATACTATTTGCATGAACTGGACTGAACTCTTTCATTGCATGTGCATTCATTCTGTTTGTGGCTATAAACAATTACACAGTTGCCTATTGTGATTTATGCAATATGTCGGCTGTAATGGTGCCCTCTCACTCATTTCAGCTTATTCTCAAGAGCATGAAGAAAACACCATAATCGTTATGTTGAGGAGCAGGCAAGAGAAAGCATCCATTGTAAAATAAAGTTTTTACTTTACTATTATTATTATTATCGTTTTATATAAAATACGTATATGCACATAACAAAATGTCTTCCTTTTTGCAAGCAAGTAAATGTGAACTATCTTTTATGTACTCTTTTGTTGTGTGCGGGTGTCTGCTGGTTGATATGTGACGGTGATGTGAACCAAGGGGCATGAGCTTACACAAAGAATAATAATCATGAAGTTGAGAATTTTCTAGGGAATTTGTGTTTGATATTCTTTGCCTTGTATAAAATATTTACTATATAAATCTCTGCATAATATTCTCATCCTCTTTAATAAAATTTTACACAGTCATTTCCCCGATGTGAAAAAGGAGCGGTTCCGCTTCTCTGTGTTGTTGTTTCGTTATGCACACATGACACATATCTACACTACGAAACAGCACAACATAGGAAAAGCAAGGCAAAATATCTGCAGAAACAACCACGACGATGATGATGTTGATGATGCCAGCTCAGGCTCAGGTGCTCCTTTTTCGCTAGCTCTTTACAGAAAAATCGATGTGAGTGCATGCCAAAGCCAAGATAAAGATATTTTTTCAGTGTAAACATTTTTTTCTTCATACAAAAGCTGATGCTAACACCGTAACAATATTATTATTATTATTAACAGCGAAAGTCCTCTTCCTCTTTCTTTGCTTTTAGACGACATGACATACAGCCTAAAAGTATACATATCTCCATAAACTCAAAAAAAAGAAATTACGCATTTTACAGGCTTATCTACTTTCACTCAAACTGATGTGTGTAACGTCTGTGATGTCAACTTGCAACTTGTCGCCCTACTTTACACTTTCAACAAATTAAGAGCGATAAACACTTTTTCTAGATAAAAAGAAGATATCTTGCCATCTGAGACCAACCCGTGCTCTTCTTTTGTGTCGGGTACCATTTTAGTAATCCTAAGGATAGCATAATGCCGTGATCTTGGATGTATGGTACGTCTTACTGATCTGGCTTTTGAGTTTAACCCCTTTGTACTTTCAGATTTGATTATGAGACAATGCGAGTTAAATTTTACATGCATGTATATTTAATATTAATAAATTTAGTTCGAGAATTAAATGAATTACATACAATCGGTACAGTTGAAAACCGATTCTTTAAAAATTTCTCTCTCGGGTTTTGCGGTTAGACGTTCAACATATAGACGTACCTAAGTAAGCATAATTCACTATCATAAACACTGATTGAGAAAATTATAATGCTTAGTTCCACATCATATTATACTAACCATAATGGTATGGATCCTGGCTATTTATATTATTGTTTCCATTTAACACAACTTCATTACCCTCTCCTAAATCCACGATACATTACCAGGCTCCAACCACCACTAGACCAGAATCATCATCATCCATTATATATCATGTAGCAAGTATAATTTAACAAACTATTCACATCAAAACTTCGACTTACACACACTTGCTATTTTCTTGAGGCAAACTTTAAAAACCAGGAGCAAAAAGCTTTAAAATGTCTAATAACTCTTCAAGTAGTTCTCAGTACACTGAGCAGATTCTTTCTTCTTAGATGCTATAAAGTATCTACAAACAAATATAGTCTTCATATCCAACTAACGTACGTGGTTACACATAATACTGCGTAAAACATTTTATGATGCATGCTGCTGCTGCTTCTAACAAAAAGTCAACAAAACTTTAGAGAAAGTTTTTACACAAAAAAATCAGATAAATATGACTTTTCTCATGAATAATACTTTCACTCTTTTCAAACTCAACCACCATCACTACCACCACTAATGTTTCACGCAGGATAAACAAGAAATGTAAAATGAAAAACTATGAAAAAAACTTATCTATTATGCTTTGATAATGTTGTTGACTACAAAGCATAACGTACCTAACTCGTTGTTGTCTTACTCACACACAATCACTTCTTATAAAGGAAGCTTTCGTTTCTCCCAAGTTTTTATTTTTTATGCATTTAAGTTTCTTTTTAAAAATTTCCCCTCTCATCAGAAGTCTCTACTCGTGAAACATCAGGAAAAATATTTGACACACTCAGCATTTTCTCACACTTGTTAAATTTTTCATAACTTCTGTTCTTTTCATTTTGTAAATTATGAAGTAGTCCGTAAAAGACTATCACCCTATATCACACAGACTTCCGTACCGCAGTCTTCTCAGCAAAACATTATTATAGATTTTTTGTAACTTTGCCAGTGCTGTTTACCATACCAGTTTGTATTATCTCTAGTGTACTACTCAAATTGTATGCAATTTATGTTTTTGTATGCATGTAAGCATGTATATTGTTAAAAAAGAAGTAAAAGTAATAGTGACTTATTTTTTTGAAAAAGAAAGTGAAGAAAAGAGGGAAAAACTTTGCTAGCCAAATCTTACGTAATCTTTCTTCTTGACTTGTTCTGGTAAATTCTGTGATGATGATATGATGATAATGGCATTGTGGTGGTGGTTTTTGATGGGAGTTTGTATACAGTCTTGTATGTGTGCAGTTTTATAGTTTGAACTACTTTTTGAAGTTTGAAAGGTACAGACAGAGAGGGGTTCTGGTTGATGATAAAAACGTCTTTTCTTCTTTTTACTCTCATGTTTACTGCTTGATGCTACTTGCTGCTGTGTACTTACTGCTGCTGTTTAACTCGCGCTGTTATCTTTGTCAAGAAAATAGATGGTAGTTTGTGGAGAAAATCTGTGTGGGAGAAGAAGAAAATAAAGAAGTGTAAAATCTAATGTATTATGAAAGCACTAAGTATGTGTGTTATTATCATGTTATGAATTTATGTATGTTAGTTATAAGGTAGTGTTTTTCTAAGAACAAGGCATAAAAATTCACTAAAATGGACCTAAAAGTTAACTTGCTCATTTCTAGAGTTAGACAGGAGTCAGGAGAGAAGAGCCGAAAACATCTTACTTTTTCAAGTTTGTTTTAATGCAAACTATATATAGAATATGAAAACCGTTTGAGAGAAAAGTACTACCTAGATAGATATAATAGCATGTGAGGTTGTTATTTGTGAGTGTATTTGTTAAGAAGTAGGTATAGCGTTGTGATGAGGAAAAGAATTTTTACGTCAACAAAAATGTCATTATTCACAATTTTGTCATAAAATACCCAGAATTCTTTTGACTTTCTCCTCTCATTCACTCAGCCATTATGTTCTGTTTGAGATAAAGCTTCTAGGAGAAGTTAACTGGAGAGTGAATGAGAAGAAGCAGAGAAGAAGACAAATGTGCCCCGTAATGCCTTTTCCGGGTATTAGAGGTGTGAGAAAATGGATGAAAATGTAAGAAACAAAAGTCTTGCTGATATAATATTTAGTGTTGTGTGTAGGAGTTTAATAAATAGTAAACTACAAGCACGAATCTCCATACTAAAAACTGAAGTAGGTTAGATACCGAGCTTTTAAAGGCTTTACCGATTCTGAGTGGGCGGCGGTGAGACAGAATGTTTTTTTCTTTTGTTTCTAAAAATGTGTCTGGAATGCATAGCTTTTATACTTTGAAAAAACGAATTTTCATTCAACAATTTTTAAACAGCTTATCACTTTTGATCTGAGTAAATATAAAGGTTAGGTATAACCAATATAGAAGCACTATTTTGCAAGGTGGTAACTGGAAATAGGCCAGAGACTAACCGCGTTCATATTTTAACACGTTGCATTTACTTTATAAGCAAAGAAAGTCATATTTAACCGAAGTAAAAGTTGTTCATCTTAGAAACACATTTTTGTAACGATATAGGGTATAAAGTAAAACGTTAATATTATCTGGCTCTGAATTTGGCAAAATTAATTTTCCTAAATGGAAAAGAAAATGTTACAAAGTATTCCTTTCATCCCGTAACGGTGTATTAGTAGATGCAATTGTAGTATGTTGTGTGTCTATTGTGTGTAAATTTCTGTTTCATATCTCATGGGATCGGTCATTCATTAGAGAGCTGACAAAAATAAAGGGTAAGCAATATTTTATATGATTTTGTTACTTTCTAGTTGAGCAATGGAAGAGGAGTATATAACATGAAATATGTTTTGGTTTGCAAAAAAAAACTTTGTTTTGTTGTTCAATATCATCTTTCACTATTATAACTTACTTAAGATATGATTTTAAGAGTAAAAGATAAGATTCTCATGATTTAATCTTTTGATAAATTCTATTGTAGTTACTTTTCTTAATTTCTTTGTTTCAAGTTACTATTTGATTTATTTGAAGAAACCCGAAGCAGTAACGCAGCAAAACAGTTTCTTCAAATTGTCAAGAGAATAAAAACGTAGTGCACACAATTATCAAGAGTAGTTAAGCTGTATGTAAAAATAAATGATTGGCAAACTAAGAAGATTCTCGACTCAGAGGTAACCTCACCTACTAAAATATCATGAAATCGTTAGTTTCAGAAAGTTGAGGATAGTATCAATGATACAAATTCGCTCATATTATCTACCTGGCGGAAACAAAAATATTATAAGAGCATGATTATTAGAATGTATGAATGATCTCATGGTGTGCATACCATACACATCTTTATTTTCAAAAATCGGCAGTTTAAAATGATATACGTACTTTTTTTAAATTCCAGTTTATTTGAAACCCAACTCCATGAGGCCCAAGCAATTTTACAATTACTCACCGGTGACCAGAGCAAGTTGCATCGTCCCAATTTAAAGTATTATGAATGTATGGGAAAAAATAGAACAACGTATTGTTAGAAGGGTCAACGACTACATTTTCGTTGCCTATTTTTTCCACTAACGTAAAGTTCTCCCACAACTCTCCCCATGCACGTTAAATATCATTTTGCTTCCTTGCCGCGGACAAAAATTGGCCCAACTATATGACGCTGCTGGCAAAAAAGTTGGGAACTCCACTTTTTCTGTGAACCTTATCTACTGATATGCATATTATTTACTGTGTTTCAAGTAGCGCAGACTACAGAAAGCAAGCCCATAAAAGTTCATTTCACTTTTTTAAACCTGGCAACTTTTAAGAAAAAGAGAAGTAGGAAGGATTCGCGAACTTTTTTGCAAGAAGCAGTCACTGTACCATAAGATTTTAATGTGTTGCACCCTTTTGCCTAAAGGAAATACGCCATTTTTGCAACACCTGCATGTATTATACACTAAATGACTCCAGACTGCAGAGGAAGACGGTGGAAATAAAGTATCATTTTGCTACCTACCTGTTTACGAAAAAGCAGTAGTAACCTCATTCAACGAGCATAATCGAGCATATCAGTGAAGAAAATCAAAATTTTAGGCCTTTATTTTCTTTTTAATGAAAAAATCTCTCTAGGTATTTTCTTAAATAAGAGAAGCAGCAGCCTCTCAGAGTGAGAGTTAATTATACAAAATGTCAGACGATGACATGGGAAAGAAAAAGTTTTTAAACTATAAAGAGCTGATGCTCATTTTGGTAAGTGGTGTTTATTTAACTTTGTTTTTCTGTTCGTTCGTCCTGAAAATACATGTTGATAACAGCAGTTGACCCTCTAGGAAATATATTTTAGTTTCTATTTGCCACAGGTAAAAACTTTTACCGTCATTTGGATTACAACCAGATTGTTCACACTGAGCACAAACCGAATTTTGCTAAAGCATGTTCCAAAAGAGCCAAGATGAGAAAGATGAAAGGTTGTCCTCTATAGTATTCTTGCTCCATTTCCCTTAATAGGAAGACGGTAATGCAAAAACCATTTTTGAGAAAATAAATAAACACTTACTTACACATTTACTCATTTTCCATGATGTAATCTTTATATGCGCTAGATTTTAGTGCAGGCCTGGGACTTTGTACTGTGCAAATTATAGTGTTTTATTTTATTTTTTGTTTTTAGATTTATTTGCTCTTTGATTCTTGTGGGCAAACAGAAGTGGTAGTGTGAGAGTGAGATGTAATAAAGTAGTTGGGAAGCTCAGCTCGAAGATAAACTACTCGTTTCATCCATTTTTTCTACATCGTGTATCGTAAAATTATCAAGCATTGTTTTGCCAGCATTTTGTGCAAATGGTGTAATAATAGTAATTCAACCGACTACTCAAGAACTAAACACCTACTGTCAGTTGAATATGCTCATATGTGGGATGCGAAGTTTAGCATTCCTTAGTGTAAACGGGAAAGGAAATGGCAATTTCACTGGCATCATCACCAGCCTTGTAGACACTGCAGAATGCAGAATATGTACATTCCACATATTTAACATATATACCTTTACTGCTGCTCTACTGCGATAAATGTGTGCTAAATTTAGTTTTGTTTTCCCTTTTCTTACTACCTTCCACATTTGTTCCGTACGGATATGAGCAAGCTAGCCTTGGAGAGATTCTACATCATGAGCATGCAAAAAAGTGAGACGATGGAACCAAACAAGAAGTGCCTAAATGAGATGAAAGAGCAACCAAAGGAGAAAATGAGGGCTGTTCTCTTGTTTTGTCTATTTTGTAAGGAGAGTAGTAAACCAGCATCATCAAAACGAGAAAATCATGGAGCTCAAAACGAAACAGATGGCATTTGGAGTGTGAATTTGTATTCACGAAATTATATGTGAGCAAAATAAATATAGTGTGCTCCTCCGAACATTTTACTCATATAAAATACGACTAGCAATAGTGACTAGTACTAAGCGGAGTATTGGAACTTTGTAGACCTACTTTTTGAGATGTTGTTCAAAAGAATAAAATGTTGGTTTCAATTATGCTGTGTATGCATGTGATGTGTTTAGTATATTGAAATATTGAAAAGGACAAAATATGTATATCTAAATAGATACCACCTCCATGTAGTTTATTCCTCTTCCTTTGTATTTGTGCCCGAGATCTCTTCTGCTTCTGTTGTCTCTCTTTATCCAGTTCTTTTTATTCTCTAAAATTCCAAAATACACGGTACACGCCTATCTCTACAAACAAAAATACATCTAATATGTATCTACGTACCTATAGCTTTGGTTAGTTAGCGGACGAGAAAAGAGGACTACGCAGATTATTCCGGGAGTCTCCTTTTTGTTCTAGAGAAAATGTTTTTATGTTGTTGTGCCTATTAATGTCGTCTACCAGGATTGCCTTCCTTCTTTCCTTTTTATTTTCTGTCCATCTATTTTCACTGTTTATATATTACATACGATGTTCTTTATGTATGCTTGTAAGCATGTCTCCCTCTCTTTCTCTCTATTTCTGTTTATGTATTTATTGCTTTCTCTTGTGCGTTTCCGGGAATGATGATATCATGCCTACCTACCTTAAACCTTATCCTTATGATGAGCTTCAAAGCATTAACACGTTCATATACCTATGCATATGAGCATGATAGGAGCAAATCGGGTTGCAAAGAGAAAGAAAGATAGAGGAAGAAACATCAGAGGACTTTCTCGTTTTCTTCTGATCTCTGTAAACATCCGACCGTGTGAGCCGACCCCATATATCTACCATTTATTTTTTTGCATTTCCAATGACGTTGTTGTTGTAGTCCTTCTGCCGTCAGTGCTCTCTGTGCTCCTCTGCTGTCTTTTTAAATAAACAAGCTTCCAAAAAGGAGTACAACAACTGGATGTAGACGGGGAGCAAGGAGCAAGAGGCAGCTGCAGAGAGAGACAGAGAGAAAGAAAAGAGATGGAAAACGAAATTGATTCACTTCTTTTTTTCAAGAATGGAATTCACGAGGAGTAGTGACTGAGGACTACAAAAAAGGTTCATATAAGCATGTAGATTTATAACAAATTTTTCAAATAGCTTCGTTTACTAAACAACAAGGAACATTGGGAGGAGAACAGAGTGAGTGAGAGATACATTTGCTATGTAAATTTTCTAGAGAAAACAACTTATTTTTTCACCTTATTTTAAGTGTATATAAAATGGTATATGGGATACCTATATCAGATAAATAATAACGAAATAGAGAGCCATAAATATGTATAGTACCCTTTAAACTTTTTCTCTGTATACAATTGTAAGCCAGTCACTTCAAATGAATCTCCGATTTATTCTGTAAATATAAAGACTTCTTAAAGTAGTTCCTGGAAAATGATTAAATAGAAAATGTGGATGCGAGGCACGCAGGCAGTCAAGCCCATTCTTCTTTCCTTGATACATTGCAGGGGTTACATCATTTCTTCTTACTTTTTTAGTTTTCTCCTGAAAAAAATGAAAGTTATTAAGGCTTTTGTTGCTGAAAGCTAAGATGCTTTCTCGGAAAACAAGAATGAGTTCAACGAGTTAACTGAATGCATACCTACTCATAAAGCAATAAAAGCTTATAGCAGAAATTATAGTACATCGGGAAATGTCTACGCATACGAATCAAGTTGCGCAACACTTGCAAAACGGGTAATCACTATTTTATGCATTCATATATCCCAGTGTTAATCGTGAAACAAATAATGCTTTTCCGAGAGACATTTTTTCAAGATGGCTGGAAATTTTATGGTGGATATTTATAGCTTTAATAATGAAAACATTGTATTTAACCTTTGGTAATTGTTTCGGCATAAAAACTATAAAATCAAATATAGCTCAAATTTTATATCTCAAAGGAGAAAAATTCAGCACATTTTCATTGCAAGTTTATTACTCCATATTATTCACCTACTTTTTATCGAGAAAAAACTTCTTCAAATAAAATCAAAACTTGTGCAAAAAATGTTAGAAAAATGCAAAAAATCATCGATCATCATAATAAACTTTTTATAGCTAAAAAACTTTATGGTGCAAATCATGGCTTTTGCAACATCCTAAAAAATCCGGTGGGAGTGGATAAAGTGCTGTTAAAGCAAAAGAATTCTGCTTTTGATCAGTATTGTTTACCTCGTTTTCCATAAAAATATTTTTTTATCTTCATACTGCACACGAACAATAACAAACAACTTTATCAACAACCCTGTCAGCTATTCACTCATTCAATCAAACACCATTTTCTGTTTTGTTACTTTCATAACTACTCAACCATGACTTCTTGTTTTTTATGTATTTTAATCTGCAATCATTCATCTATGAAAGCCAAGATATTGAACGATAAGAACTATAAGAATAAATAGGTATAAAATATTGAAAGATATTACAACCAAACTACCTCCACTGCCACAAATCCAAATCGAAATTTAACATTCAAACAGACTTTCACCATGAAAAGAGGTTCTCCCACAAAAATATTGTCTTGCCATCTGTAATAAATGCACTCACTTCCGTAAATATCAATATTTTTCATTCTTCTCCTACTTTTTCGACATACAAACAATATAGAAGAAGACTACATACCTACATATTATCCATCTTTCAATATAGTCTTTAAGTCTACAGATTTCTTCCAAAACACCCATTTTACCTACTGTTCCTAAACTTTCACTTTACTAGAGTTTCCAGAAAAATAGATTTATCAGCAAGAAAGCAGCTGCTGTTGTGCTGTTACAGCAATCTTTCATTCAAACAAAAGAATATTTTGGTGTGTAAGCAAAAGAATGTCATTCAACCTGTGAGATATATTATTGCCTTATTGCGTACAATACGCCACACATCCGTTTCCAATATACATAATGTACCTATCTATGTGTTTGCTTTTGCTTACATATTTATTGTTCATCGAATAGGTCAACTATATGGAACCAGACCAACATTTTACCTCAACTGCTCACCACTTGTGTCATTGCCACTGCCATTCACAACAATACAAAATAACAAAAGTAACAAGGAATGAAAAAAGTGGGCGAAATCCTGACTTCAGAAAATACGAGAAAAAATCTTAAGAAAATATAAGTAAAAAAGTGAAACAAGCGTTCCACCACCGATATTCACATTTTTGGTATAGCGCCTGCAGACAAGACGCCTGCAACAGCAGCAGCATAGTTCTTCAGTACCAAAATCCTGGTCGCAGAGGAACAAGAAAACAAGACGAAAAAAATACTGTAAAAGACGCAGTCATGCACCTCTTATTTTTCCTCCCCACCACCACCACCACCATCATCATCACGGACGAAACCAATACACAAAAGCAAAAACAAGTTCAAAATATATTTAAAAATGGTTCTTATACGAAAAAATATACAGAATTCATATACTTCCTCCACAAAACACCAACAACATCAGCATTATATTATAGCTCAACTAGCAAACGACCCACATGCATATTTATTTATAATACTCACTGCTTCACCCTTCTTCCTGAATGGAATATTATTATTCCGACGATAACTTTGTATTTTTTCCTCATACCAGCATTCTACTACAATATATTATAAACATACATACGCTCACTCGGCCAAACCAAACAGCTTTCTCTTTTTTTGTGATTTGCACAACTTGTAGTAGTATTAAAAGCGTAGTAGTAGTAGTGAAGAAGGACTGCATTGTTACCACCACCTCCTCCACCACTATACCAGCTATAAACTCCACTGAACAGCCTGAACTCGGTCTGAGAATGATAGGAAAGTTTGTTGGTGCTCTGAAAAATAGTTGATGCTGCTGCTGGTTAAGTTGTAAGAGGAAGCAAGCAAAAGCAAGAGTAAAAGAAAGGAAAAAGGCAACAGCATGCAGGCTAGTGGTGGCAGTTGAGCTCCTGAAACTGAAGGAACGGGTTAGTTTACTACCGTCGCACCACGCCACATCATACACCATTCCACCACGAAAAAGCATTTTCATTGCTCGACGAAACTAAAGAAAGAAAGGAAAAACGAGAGGACACACCGGTGTTGTGCTACTTACTTTACTACTACGTTTGTGGTGTATAGTATTTCATCAGACCAAAGAGAATGTGCAAACTTGTTAGTGTACTTGAAAACTTTTCCTTCTTCTCCTTTTGCCCTTCTCTCTGGTAGGGAAAAATACATGCTACTAGTCTTTAATCTCAACAAAAAATAGTACATACTACATTCATTTTTTTTTCGACTTTTTGCCATTATTATTGCGTTTGGCGGAAGAGACTGTTGGAGAAACATTTTTATCAAAAAGGGCTCTGTAAATGTGCTAAGTTGTGAATAAGTAATTTCTTGTGTGAATATTTTCTACTACTGTTTATGTATATGCAAAATACTGCAGAGGAAAAATAATATAGAGACATTGACACAAAGATTAAAGCTGAAGTTGACGTGCGTGTGCATACAAAGAATGTAAACAAGTATTATATTATGCTCTTTCTTTCTGCATTCTTTTCACACAACAATTTTTGCAAGAAAACTCGAAAAAGGAACACATTAGCGTGCAGTGAAAAACGGAGGAAAAGAGAGTGAAAATTTACTTTACCAGTTTTACTCCTACTACCTTGTGTGTATATGTGTATATGCCACTTCCTTTCCTCGTTCCACCAGAATTCTATCAGACAAGAAAAGCCTGCTGGCTCCTCGCCTTTAGTGACTCTTAGAATCTCGGATAAGACGGACAGGGCACAAATTGCTCCGACATTCTTATTCCTCCTCTTCTTGTTACGCGAACCTTGTAGAGTTACTATATAATGTAATACCGTCTTACTAAACTACCCACCTTCTTTTCTCATCGAAAACTACGAAAGGCCAACTTTGTGTATGTTCAATACGGTTTCAGGTTTAACTTAAAGAGTCTTGAACCCGTAGTGCTTGTGACCTGTAAATACGTGTGCTGTAACTTAAATAACGTGAATTTGGCTATGTAAATGCTAGAGTGTTTGTGCATCAGATAATGGTTGAATAAATAGGTTCTCCTTCCTATCGTCTTACTGAATCACATAGACAGGAAATGTGAGAAAGGAAAAGGTTATGGTGAGATAGCAAAACCGTGGGTGCAAAACAAGACCTAATTTTCTGATGGAATAAAAGAAAAGTGAGAAATTAGGTATCCATCCTTTTTGACCTGGACCTTCTTAACAAAAACATTGGGGTTCTTCCACTTCAATCAGAACTGAAGCAATATTGTCCTTCCATTTGCTCTTTTCCTTTTTCTTCTTCCTTTCTCTCCACACAAAAGGTTGACATAAGAAGTTTTTGGGACTAAAGTGATGGTTGAACAGATAGCATAAAGTGGTAACAAAAGAAGACTGAAGGAAAGTTAAGAGAAAAAACCAAGAGAATTCTCTTTATTTCAAAAATAATAAAGCAAAATGTTGTGTGTGTTTGGAGAAAGCTACTTTTGCGATTAAGAATTAAAAACTTAAGGCAAACAACCACGGGCTAAAAGAAATTAAAACTAGTAGCAGCAAAGACTAGCATTTTTTATTTTCTAGACTCTCTTGCATGAATGAAACAAGTTTCATCTCATTTATGTAGAAAAAGGATACAAAAAGGAAAAGAAATGCATGACTGTGTGCGCGTTCAAGAAAATTAAAAAAGGAAGAAAAAGTCGTGTTTGGGTGGCAGTTTAGAACAGGCTTGTTACAAATATACACTTGCTAAACATTGCCCATTTGTGTATACTTTTAGCGTGTGTCTGCCAGTTTTTTAAAGAAAAATGAATACTAGAAACCGTTTCTTCAAACACGTAGCGCGTATTTTATTCCACTGCATCTTTAATGTCTCTTGAAGGAACAACATAATCAAATGTAGTAATTATATTGCCCTATAATACAGCTGTTTCCCATTTCCTTTAGCCCGCTTACAAACAAGTCATCATCGTTATTATTTTCATTTCTTTACATTTTTTATTCTCTAAACGTCAACGGGAACTTGTGCGTGTTCCTTTCTCTGAACAGCGCTAAGAAGAAAATTATTAAAGTGTGTGCGTCGTATTTGAATAGAAAAAAGCCGGTCGGCTGTGCTCAATATTATAATTTTTGCTCCTCATCTAGTGTAAATTAATCTTTAGCTTAGCGAAAAGCTCATTAAAATAATAACTGAAAAAAGAGAAGACAGAACGAAAAACCCTGTGAGCAGAAACAAAATTAAATTTTTATTCATTCATTCAACACAGCTCATTAATAATTGAGATTGTAAAAATGTTGCCGTCACGTTGAAAAGGAACAGAGCTAGACACTTTTACCGGTCTCTGGAAAAATTGGAGCAGTAAAAAAGGAATTGAAAGAAACGGAAACACCATGGCCATATACGAACTAAACATTATATAATTATAGGTAAGTTATAATGGTATGAGAGGTTTAAACCACTTCATCAGAAGAGGATGGAGAAATTGTTTGGATAACTTTGTGTGTAAAAAGTATATGACATATAACTACGTTAAAAGTGTTGCCTTAATTTTTATCATCACATCACCTGTCTGCAAATGTGCAGTCTTATATTTGATGTAGAAAATTTTAATATGAATCTTCATCACCATCATCCTTCTCTTCCTTTTCTTGTGAACTCTAATCTTTTGAGATGGCTCTCATTTCCCTTTTGTTATTTGGATGACTACCTTTACTACCTAAATTTTTCCACAGCCTTATTGAATCGGAAACTAATCTTTTCCCTTTGATTCATAGAATATAAGAGAAGAAAAGATGCTCCAAAGCATTTTATAAATATACCGTGGGGCATATATGAAGTTTGTCTCTATCCTGATTTGCAAACTGGCAAGAAAGGGAAATAAGTTATTCATTTGATGTTTTATCAATCACTTTTATTTTCTATTCCACTTCTGCTTTCTTTTCGGCAAAAACATAAAAATAGCTTTTCTATTTTTTCTCTTGTCAATTCAATTTAAGCCACGGCTGTCACTTTATTTCCAGCAGCGAATAAATGATGAGTTGATCGTTCTTATTCCTTGCATATAATAAGCAAAATGCATAAAATATTAGCTGAGCCCTTGCCTAGTTTTGTGAGTAATATTTTGTTGTACACATTATTGTTATAAAATATTTATACATACATATAGTGCACTGTTTACTCCGAGTGAAAGATAAAATCTACCGTTAAAAAATCTATATTAACTCAGCCGTGAGATGTGACGTGAGAATTTGCACAGATCGTGTTTCTTTGAAAAGACGGAAGTATATATTGAGCACTGTATCTTGTATATCTTCAATAGTTAAATATTTCTATTTTGTGTATCTGCGTCTGTTTGGATTTTCCAATCTTTATACTTTCCTCAGTTGGCAAATTCCATTTCTTTGGTTGAAGTTGAAGGATCCCATTTTCTGGAAAGCTTACTTTAACTTTGGAGCGAAAAAGGAGGTGTGTATTGAGTGTGAGTTAATATCTTACGAACCACTCGATTCAGTCAAATTAAGACAAGGTGGGATACAAAAAAGACCGGAAAATGTTAAAGGGAGATAATCTTTCCGAGTCTTTATCACGGCTGTTCAAGCTTTTACCTCATAACACTAAATATTTTTTTTATATCACGGTGGTTGGTGGCAGCCAAAGTTTATGAAATATTATGCCATTTTAGATATCAGCAAGGCGAGAAATAAAAACGAATGCATAGATAAGCATTTTCCCCTTTAGTTGCCTGACTTTATATATTTATTATAACGTTGATTTCATTGGATTATTTTTATCTGCTTCTAGGAAGCCAGAAAATTTTTGCGGTTTTCAGGTATCTGCCCACACCAAGTATCCAGAATAATGCGCTGATTGTTAAAAATATTGTACTTTATGTATAATAGACTGACGGGCGTATTTTTCTGATATCTTTCTAAGTTTTTTGGTAATATCATTTTTTCCATTACACTCATACGACTTCAGTTGCATGGATTATTTTCGCTCTTTTACTCCTGCATTCGCCTAGAGTACTTGGGTATTCTCCTTCCAGGGAAAACCTCTTTTGAGGTCAAGTGAGCGTGTGATAACGTTGAACGACTTAAGAGCGTGTGAGGTAATGTGAGTTAATACCATGCTGTGGGACTATGACAGTGTGGCAGAGAGGTAGTATCGTAGTAGATCAAAGGAAGAAGGCTGGAGGAAACGTTTGAATAGAAGAAATGAAATCTATTTAGGCAATAATAGAAATACGTACATAAACAGATCCAGGCAATGGGTGTGGAAGCAACGAACTAGAAGAAAATTTGTAGGTAGCCATTCGTTTTGCAGTTATATTTTTAATGCACTTTTTGAACCAACTTTGCTCTGTCTTAAAATTAAATGGAGCTAAAATCAAAGATAGTTCAATTTTAGTACAGATTGAAAGTAATAGAGCATCATGCGTACATTGGTACAGGTACTCCAACCTGTACACTGTATGGTGGAGTCAAATCTATGTTTTAATTGTTCTGCAATGCTGCATCGACTGAATCTTTAATGCCGATTTCCGAATCACACCAGACACGATTTTTAGAATATGTTGGAATAGATTGAATTATTATTGAAATTTATGAGAATAAGAGTATCAACAACCAATAAAATATTCATTTGAACTTTTATTCTGTATAAATATTCGTCGCCAGTGTCTTAAAATGTCACATAATATTTCATAAATATTTCAAAACATAAAGTTAAAACAATATTATGATGCGTCTTTAAATCTTAGCTGTCATCTTTTCTTACAACCTAAAGAGCTCTGCCGGCCTTGTGCAATTCATTTTTGCCCTAGATAAGGGGAACTTACTAAACGCTTCAAACTTTATTTTTCGCATGAAAAATATACGCCAAGGTTTTATTTATCGTTTAAACACTTCATTAGAAACTAACCTTGGACCTTACATTTTACACAAGAGCTTATGACACAATACACGCACACTATTTCCTAGTACGGTTGAATTTATTTATAAGGTTGAAGTTATCATCCAGCTGCTTGTCCATCAAAATAATTTTACATCTCTTGTTTCTCTTTTACCGAAAAACTTTCTACTTAATGCTATGTCTTGTTTTGTTTTGTACCCATCAAAATTATATAAAACTCTTCTACTGACCCATATACATAAATGTATCCTCTATATCATATTTTTAAAAAATCTCAACTTCCAAGAACATGGAAACGTCTCTAGCGAAGCTGAAATAAATACTTCATAAGTAATTAGGCACATTAATATTGCATTACATACATGACGTGGCTGTCATTGTCCTAGAACGAAATATAACTTTTGTCAGTTAAATAACCAGAAACAAAGGCAGTCAACAAGAAGTGGTACGCCGAGCTTTGCGTTGAATAAAGTTGTCAACATACTTGTACTATTTCACAAGAATATTGTAAATGTAAAATTATATAACAGATACAAGACATCATGTCAAAGAATTATAAGCTATATAATATTTTACTCAGAAGAAAGATATTCCTTTTCACTATATTCTTCTGTCCATTTTACGCCAACGGATTTGGCACACCGCAGTCACTAGTTCCATTGTCATGTTTCCAGACTACTTTACGGATTATATGCATTTTAGCCTTCTTTGACTGACTACTTTGTAAAGACTGCGAAAAAAGGATCACAGAAAAAACTACAGAAAAGTCACAATGCCTCCTCTTACTTTTCGTTTACTGCTGCAACCGATCCTCTAGAGAAGGTATATGATATCTAACAAGGACACTTGAAGTATGTACTAACTAACAGTTAGAGAGAAACAAAAAAAGTCATAAAATATGTTCGCTCCTACTACTCCACTGAACTGTTTTCTGCATTGAGACCGTACATGTGAGCATTGAGAACCACTAGAGCCATAGCTCAAGTTCCTGTGTAACACTTTGCTTGGCAGCTGACTAGCTGACAACTAGACGGAGAAAAAAAGGAGCAAAGAGAAAGTCTTTTTGGTGAATATCTGCACGTGTGTTGAAAGAATAAAAGGTCTGCTGAATCGGCAATAATGAAAATACCTAGTTCTTCTGAGAACATAGCCTAAGCATGACGTAGTCATCTAATGGGTGTACTGAATCTACTTCCAAACATTCTACTTCAAAGGACTCTACTTCCAATTATGTACTTCAAATGTACTGTAC
>JAQFYG010000994.1:0-22155 GCA_034694325.1 Entomobrya corticalis
CATGTAAAACAATTTGCATATCTTGATGCTTCTTGGAGAACATTCGAACCCAAAAAAGCTCAACATATGGCTATCATATTATTATATAGATAACAAAAAATAGAAAGGATGCAGCTAATGAAAGGATGTTTTTTCTTTGCTCCATATATTCAAAATCTTCAGTAAATACGTAACAGTGCCAAATGTTTTATGAGAAAATCTTGATAACATCTTATGTGAAAAACATGATCAAAGGATTTTAGTAGACTAAAAGCAATACCTATAAAAACTCCTCGTGGCAGTTTTAATGGACATGAATAACTGACAGGATTGGAAAAATGTATATCTGCCTGGAAATCTGGAATCGGATAACCTTGAACTTGTTCTTGTTGGAATTGCATTGGTTATGTCGGTATGATTTTTATAGCAAAAATATACTCTCTGACTGACTTTGACATTTTATTGATGTCATAAAATAAGTGTGGTGGTAAGTGGCATGCAGAGGATGTATGGTCAAAATAGCAGGAATGTAGACGATTTAATGATGGAATGTAGTACTAATGCACTAGTTTCAGTTTGGAACCTCTATTATGTGCCTTCACATTATATTTTTGTATGATGGATATTTAGTTAAGTTGTTTGTTAGGAAGCTATAACTAGTTACTAGACCAGCATGGAAGTAGTTCTGGTGAAATAGCCATTATCTGCTATTGTGTAACATGTTGAGTAAGTAACTACGCAATTTCTCCTTCTGGAGGAACGGAAGTGGCCAAGAAAAAGGAATTATGCACTTGAGCTTTGCAAAGCCTACTTAATCCGGCAAATAAGAGAAGAAAAGTTGAAGGATGCAATTGAAAGGTTAGTGTTGTTTTCAGTTAATGTCATCCTACGTAAGTAAGTACATAATATTTCCTGTATTTTGTTTTTATTTATTTTTATGACATTACTTGAATGAAAGACATCCTCCAAGAGCTGAAGTTGGTGGGTGTACTGGTCCTTCCAATACGGCGCTTTGGGCTGATCTGCCAGAGATATTGGGGATTTGCGATGTTTCAAATACGATGTAGCCGCCTATATGTCAAAGGTCATATGTAATTGTTTTTAACTCATTATCGTTATCATTGAAAAATTAATTATATGGCATATATTTTGTCATCACCTTCTTTGTCTTCATTTCCATCTTCGGCAGGCCCACCAATCCAGTTACTGTTGAGTCCATGGGACAGTTCCCACTGCAGTGAGCTAATATTGCTGTGCGCCCATCCACAAAGTTCCGGTTCTTCGCCCGACCCAAAACTGCAGGAATCTGCTCCTACAAGCCGTCCATAAGACCGAATCCATCCGACTATAACACCTGATGGGAATCGTATCCCAGACCCAATGCATTTAGCCTAAGTGCTGTTGGCCAGCTTGTTACAACACAAATTCCCAACACCAATATCCAAAAAAGACACGACGAAAAACGGAACAAACGAAAACAAAATAGACAAAGAACCCTTCACCCAAAAAAGTACCCACTACGAAACAGGAAACACCTCCACCGCAACTACGTTTTATATTGACACCCGCCACATAAGGCATTAATCAATTTTCTAACATATTCTTTTAAAGTTTCCTAGTCATTTTACCATTGAACGCTTTTCAAAAAACTAATTACAAAAGTATGCTTGTTTGTATATTTGATAGTTTCATTTTTGTCATTTTTGTGTATTTAATCATTAAGCTGGCCATCAACAACTTTATATTTTTAAATGAACATTTTGTGAAAAACATCTGAATATTTGGTCTTAAATTTTTCATGCAATTGGCATTCTTGATTCAAACTTTGTATAAACAGTTTGATTATTTCTTAAAATTTTTAAAGTCTTTTAAAGTACAGCAATTAGTTTAGTAGAAAGTTCTATATTCTTTAATTATTCTTCAACGATTTACTGGTGTTACAGTGGATGAATAATCAGACTAAAAGGTTTTTTAGTGGTTCTCATTTGATACTTTTTAAAACTTTAAAAATTACAATGCAAAAATATTATTCCAATTTGACAATTAATACGACAATGACATATAAAGACAAAGTAATAATATTTAGTTATTAATTATCTCATGTACTCGAAATGTTTTTAGTGGAGCTTATCATTTGATTATGTAATCGACGCAAATTAAAAAACAGCAACATTTTGATACATAGCAAGCATTTTATAGCAATATAAAACACAGGGCTATTCGAAAACAAGGATTTAAATAGATAATCATCGACAAAAAATAACGAACAAATTATTACGAAGCATACTTCAAACTCAAAAATAAACAATGAACTAATAAAGTAGTTTCACTATCTACCTATTTTAGATTCATCCAACAAACACACGTCACACTGTTTACTTATTCAATCAGCATATTTTTTATTGAATTGGCTGATAATTGCATTAAAATATAAAATTAGTACATGCTAATACTACTTTTTTTAAATAGGATCATGTCAAAGATTGTTTCTTTCATATCAAAAATAATGTCAAGCGCATCCATGCATGCATTGTTTACATTTATTGCAACTGACAACTTTCGGTATCTACAGAAAAATTATCATAAAGTTTAATATAAGTAGTTGTTATAGCAAAAATTCTTATGCAATTTTAATCGACTTAATCAATCATTCACGTCAGTCAACTGATTTTGTGTACCACTTTGTAAATCTGCAATAATAATTTGTTTGTTTACATGCATACATGACAAACTACATTGATGGCTTAATTAATTCTCGTGCTTTCTTTGTTTAAATTTTAACCGTGATTCAACTTTGAATAGAATGAAGAAATGCATCTTTGCAAAGTTGATTTTGATTAATGAGACTTGGCACTTGGCAGGATTAACGGTTAATTTTTGTTCACTGAGATTTTGCAATATGGATGTTTTGATTTTTGTTCTGATTCGAATCAAAAGAATAAGAGCATATTCATCAAAGCATAAAATTATTATTTATACATACTTCACAAATTGACACAAAAATCAGTCAAATGCATTTATGCATGATAACATTTACACTCCCAATCAGTCAGTCTATAGTCTAGACTCTAGACAGGTATTATTTTTATAACGACATGAAAATCTCAAGAATTACTACATACTTATTTAACATGCAAATAATATACAAAAGGACTAGAGAACAACAAAGAAACGACATAAAAACAAATGAAGAAGCTGTTTGAGTTGATGGTTTTCATATATAAAAAGCTTCTGTCTGTCAAGATAGTCGCCAAGCGTCATGCTTCTTTTGTGCAAAGAGTGTGAGTTTTTACTAAAAGCTCCCATAAAATGTCTTCGTCATGAAGGAAATAATAATGTAAAGTAGAAGTAGTAATAATAATGTTTTTTGTCATTGTCCCCTTGACCATCATTTTTGTCACCAGAATAATAAGGACAACAAAAGGAGTCGTGACTGGCAATAAAAATGATGGTAAAAAGAACAATAGACGGATACCTCACCTGGAAACACTTGTCGTCCACTCCGCACCTGTAAAGAAAATAGTGGGTTTTAAATAACATTATATTATTGAAAAGTTGTAAAATTAAAAAGTTATGTATTTCTTCATGGCTAAAAATAATTAACGTTAAATGTTCTTCTAAATAATTTGGGCTAAAGCTTACTGGTAAATACCTAAAACAGGGATGGTCAAGCAGATGAAATATAATAACAATCAGTGTTTCGCAATATCAATGTTTATGTTGAGCAGTCAATTGTAACATCAATAATGCTTCTATTGTTTTTACTGAAAAATCACTTCAAAGATAAGCTATATAAGATCCTATTAGTTTGTCATTATGAATGAGTCATTAACTCAAACTTAATATTATGCAACTAAAGCTCTTATAAAGACCTTACGTTTGTCTACTTGTTCGTTCATAATAATAGCACACGTGGCAAAAGTGTATTAACTTATTAGTATTTATTGTTATTAAGCCTACAATTGAATCCTATACAAGGAATTATGTTTATTGTTGAGGCAGCAGAAGTACTAGAAACTTTGTGATTAGTTCATCTTTGTCATTTTCATCATCACAAAAGAATAACATCTTGAAAATAAATATGAAAAAATATTATCTTTACTACTGTTGCTTACAGATAAGTTATAACTCTATCAACTAAAGCCTTTCTCGAAAAGTAAAGATTTTATGTACCTATATTATTTGCAAAATGCAAGTAAACTTGCAAATCCAAAGCTCAGGATCGTATTTTCCAAGTTAATTACATTCAAACATTTTCTTTTCTGCATCTCTACTTTAATTCCCATTCCTTTTTCCAAGCAAGCATCAAGCTTTTCTTTTCTTACCCTGTTGAGATCCGAAGATGAAGATCCAGACTCGACAGAGGAGGATGCTGCCGTTAGAAGCGTCTCATTTGTGTCCACAACGGTCCCCGTGGGCTGAGAGAAAGACAGTCTCGCAAACGCTAAGAAGCTTACGTAAAACGTGAATCCTATTTGAGTCCAAAGTCTTTTCAAATTTAGCACTCGAGCACTACTACCTCCAATTCTTCTACCACTAGTTGTTGTACTCATCTTGCCTTTTCCTCCTCCTCCCCCTCCCCCTCCTCCACTGCTGATGAAACTATTACTATTATTAATATTATTATTTCGTTTACTTTCACTCCTGCTAATATTCTTCCCGTTCGAGTTCCAACTATTATTATTGTTCTCTCTTTTCCTTCTTCTCGATGATGGTGACAATGATGGGGACGACGTAGAAGGAGGGCCATCTCCTCCTCCATCATCCATGCTATTATCCTTGGTCACAACAAAGGTACTACTACTAATTGTTGAAGGTGGTGATGATGGGGATGAAAATGATGAAGAAAACAATTTTGTGGTGGTGGCGGTTACAGAAGCACTCATCCTTGCTACTTCATCATCGTCCTTGTCGTAGTTTACGTTGCCATTCGGACTTTTCTTCATCTTCTTCAGAAACTACTTGAATTTAACTTTAACTCTTTTCAACTCAACCAAGTAGAAAATAACAAGTAGAACGGGGACTTTTAATGGTGAAAGTAATTCTTGACTTTTTCTCGAGTAGCTCGTTCCATCTAATCATTATCACTGTCAAATTAATTTTGTTCGCTTATTTTTCTAATTAGTAATCCGTTTTCCTGCTTTGTTTGTTTGGAGGAAAGGGAAAAAACCTTCACTTCATTTCACAGATAAGTGGAGAGCAAGTATTTATTTGGGAAAATGGCGAGGTCTTTCGCTTCCAGAGACAGTTTGAAGGTTACCGACTACCGACACAAGTGGAAAAGGATTCTGGAAACAAAAAATGATTAGTTTTGCATTTTATTGCTGATATGAAATGTTAAGTTGAGACTCAACAGAGGAGACAGAATTAAATTGAAATTCTGTTCTGATTTAGATTTAGAGGCCGACATAAAATCATTTTTTAACTTGTTAACTTGTTGCGCAAATTATTGCACATGCGAAAAAAAAGTAATTGTTAAAATCAAAGTTTATAGATATTATTAAATAATTCGTCATAATATCGTCAAGTTCATTGCACCGAACATGGTATTCATGCATTTAGATATAATTAACAAAAACGTAATGCTTACCGTTACCGTTACTCTATTTGTAGTAATCTGGGATCCGGTTTATTGCTTTAAAGACGACATGGACGTTTGAGTACAAATAGTTTAATTTCAATGACTTTTTCAAATTACGTTGGGGTTGTTGTTGCTGATATTGATGAAAATTGGCACGCGATTTTTTACTGGCAATAACGATAACAATTTTATTTACAAAACGTCAATATGTAATAACTACTGCAAAATTTTGCAAATCATGAAACTCTGATTGCTTGTGACTATTTCTGCGGCATGGATATAGTCTATGGTGACCGGAACTACTGGAATTTTTGAAAAAATACATTAAACGTTATAATGACTTAATGACTTTTTTTCAGCATGAAAGGTAAATGTGAGATGCCTACTCCATATATATGTTATGACTCCACTTAAAAGTGACATGTTATATGAGTGATTATGACGAATACGAAGCAAGTCATTCACACAACTATGAACTCTCTAGAAAATTCAGTTCGAATTTAAAATGGACAAAGTATAAAAACAGAAATAGTTGATCTCGGTACTGTATCATGGCATTTTACTTTACTATAAATAGCCATAGGAATAAAAGGAACAAAGTAAAAACTGACCAGGAAAAGTGTTGTCGGACACAGAAGTAAAATGTATAGTAAACTATTATTATAAAATGCAAACTATTTTTTACTAAAATATAAAAATCCTGAATAGCATATGTAAAAAGAAGTTGTGTGTTGTGTAATTCATTATGCATGTTGACAAAGAAAATTGCAAAAAGTTAAAAAAAAGCGTCATAAACATGAAAACATTATAAAAAATTGTCGTTGTTCTGTATAAAGTAATAATAGTAGTCCAGTCCAGTAGCGTAGTAGAATCGTATCTCTAAAATATCTGCACAGTTTATACACATGCCTTATTTTTTTGCATTTACTTTCGGTCATTCACCGCCACTCGTGGCGCTTGCACATTTTATAGTGATGGTAGTCGATATATAAAGTAAAGTGGAAGTAGAGCTCACTGTAACACCACTTGTGTAGGTAGCTGTTATACCACGACGACCGAAAAAGCGGACTTTTATTGTGTGTAGGTGTTGTTGTAGGAAAGGAACATGAACAGAATGACAGGAGAAAAAGCTCTTCTCTGAAAATTGTTTTAATAATGCTTTCAAGTTTCAATTCAAGTGACCTGTATAAATAGAGAGAAACGTCGTAATAGATAAACTCGTTGAATTATTCTGTTTCTATTGGAAGTTGGATGACATGAGCAGGGTTCTATCTGATTTTGATGACTTCATTCCTTTTTAATGATTCATGAAATATTAATTTGTGGAACTACTTGTTTTATAAGCTAAATACATAATATGCTTAAATCTTACCGATTTTGATGAGAATTTCATTTTATAAACTGTTATGAAGTTTTCACAATTAATTTTTTAAATATCTTAGCAATTATTTGGAACAAGTAAACTTTTATGTCATTCTGGCACAAACACAAAACAGCTTCTAAATTGAAGATGATCTTTGATTCTTTTCTTAAAACTTATTGATAGTCATTCAGGAGACGGTCGGTTAGAGAAAACCAATCTGTTCAAGAAAATAATAAAAAGTATAAGTAATTTTTTAAAAACTGAAGAATTTTTAAATAAACTAATCTTTATAAATGTGTGGCAAAGTATGCGTATTTCTATAAAAACTCACAACGTTTATGATACCTAAATTCTAAACAAATATTCAAAGTCGCAGAATGCCCCAATGAACAACTTTACCAAAACCCAGAAACGCTTTCACACGGCATGCAAGAAAGATATAGAAAAAGGGCCTTTCTCTTCTGTTCGGTAATAGTCTGAAGTCTGAGGTTATCTCAAGAAAAATGCTGCTTTCAGTCAACGGTTTAGAAGAACATTAGAACACAACAACCACCATTTGTGATTGTCCGTCACCGTCACACGACAAGAAATAATATGAAAATTGCGATACTGACTGAGTTTATGATTGTAGTGGAGTAACAAAGGAGCCGTAAAATATGTAGTTCCTCAGTAATAACAAAACACAAGCACCATGACCATACACATGATATTTTATCATGGACAATAAACCGACAACCGACTCAGGTAAATTTTGATACCTTTACCTGACCATGCCAAGGAAAAAGGAGGGACAATTGGCCACTACCACCACCACAACTTATTACTTTTGACTAGAGCAGCTTTGGGTGCTAATATTTAGCCAGATATGAAATATGTTTCGTTTTGCACAACGTAACCATAGTAATTGCGTGAAAAATTAGGTCGACTTTTTTATTAGGAATCTAAGTATCCAAGTTGAAAACTTTTCCAGTTCTCCTCATGCCTCATATACACTTTGTCATAAGCAAAGAAAATTGGAATATTAAAAACCTCTGGCAATTTTCCAGAAAAAAAAATTGAGGGAAAAGGTGACTCGAGTTCAAACACAATGGAAAAAAGCTTTTCAAGTGACCAAAACACAAAGAAGAATCACATGTCAAACGGATATGTTATATTACACACGAGTATGCATATAATTTAAGTGTGATTGCAATGATGACATTTTTTTGACAATGTCCGGCTTTCTCTGAGAAAGTATATATGTGATATAAACACGCAATTTCGCTCTATCTCTTAATTTTTGTGTGTGTGTGTCTACTATATATCTTATCGTAAAATTGGTTAAATGCAATTGCCATAAAAATAAAGTAGTTCATGTCAAAAACTGTCCGGTTTTTATGCTAGTAGATCAGTAAAACTTGTATCGATTTTGATATGTGTGTATATACAATTATTGCATCTTGTAATTTATATCCGTGATGGCTTTGTTTATTTCTATGACAATAATGTTTTGTTGTTAATGTTGACAGGAAAAAAGGAAAGACGACATATGTGACTTATTCACGATAAACGATATTACTTAGGTATGCCGACCTAAATTTCCTTCGGTTATTCAACATTTCCTTTTTCATGCAAAAAAATTATACATAGTAATCGAAAAAATAAAAGTTATTTGGCACCAACACAGATAGATAGAGATATATCTACTTACTAGAAAGCTACCCACCGAGAACAACAATAGAATTCCCACGAATATCGGAGAAAAATATGATTGTTTACCAGTTTGGTTGTGATATTTATTCATAATTTTGGTCAGTAAAACTAGGAGGTCTTCTGTCAACAGAACTACCTTGCTTCTCATCAATCTAGTTTACTTTTTTTTATTCATATTTATCGTCCCTGAATATATGACAAAAAAACAAGATTGATATTCCAAAAAACTCATTTTTCTTTATTCTCTGTATAGCGCCGTGATACAATTCAAGGTATGCTGGATTGATGGATACAAAATAATAGCAAATCTAAATACCTAATTGTTAGGCTACTTGAAAAAATAGCCCTACTGTTTTTTAAAAGATTGATTAGAGGACACACGTGCTATTATTTAAGCTCTTTTATAATCTTGTTATATAGGTTGAATAACAAAATGCTTAAAAATTACTTGATACTTCCAGATCAACTTACAAAAATAAAAGGTTTTATATAATCTGTTGATTGACATGGAAAAGGTCAGACACGAGAGTAAAGTAAATACAATTATAATTGCATACTGCAAGGCAAATACTTCTACCGACAAAAAATATGCAGTCGTCATGTCGTGAGATTCTTATGTTCAGCCTCAGTGTGAACGTGAGCCCCTTCATCCTAAATCATGAACGTCATCACGTACATTTTTGTGGAAAAAAGGAAAAGAACACGTGACCTTCAATTTCCCGAAGCTTTTCACGGTTTTCACGGTAACAACTTGCATAACGCCAATTTTTCATATGTACCTACATATTTGTTGTTATTACAGGGTTTTTTCCCTCACGATGAACCACTACAGCTTCCAATTATAAAAGGTTGCATGTTGTTTTTATTTCAAATGAAACATTTTTTTTCAAATTGGAAAACAGATTGAATTTCACAAAAAAGAAAAAAGGAAGAAAGGGAATTCGTCTTTTGTAACCGAAATTCTCTTTCAGATTTACTACCTAAGTGAACGTGACAGTTAAAAAAGACTTCTTTAGTATGGGCTATCGTAAAAGAAGACTTCAAAAAATATTGCTTGTATAATAACTATGTCTACATTTTAATTGTGCAGTGATTTTGGACTTTTTATGTCACGTTTCAAATTGGAAATATGATTATAAGGTTACATATTATGTTATTTGTAATTCAATATTTAAAGCATATTTACCATTTTGAGTTGCGACACATCCTGTGTTGCATAAAATTGAAATTAGTCTCATTTTTTAAAGGTTTCCATTAAAAATTATCCAGAATTTACTGAACAAATTATTTTGCTACATTTTCGCATCACAAAAAAAATTGAGACAAAATGTCGGATTCATACATTTTGTTATTCTCACGGTTAAAATTGGCACTGCACCTTCACATACTAATTGGTTTTCTGTTTTTTTGTTACAAAACACATTCAAGAAAGTTTCAATGTTGAAGTAAATTTATCCAATATCTTAACAATAAAACTTGTAGTTAGTACTAGTTACGTACCTATATAATATTGAAACACATACTATTGTTTAATTTAACACCCAACACTACCACGGCAACAAGTAATATCATTCCAAAATCACTTTGAAAACCATACTGACTGCCTCAACACAATAGTCCTGTAACAACTTTACAGCCATTATTGTTAGGATTCACCAACAATCCAATCGCCACAATTTATTGTCCCCAATTCCAAGTTGGACAACATCAGAGAGCAAGAGAAACAACATGTTAAATTGTTTTATAGCTATATATTACATGAATATACTTAAATGGACATCCACTCCAACATCCAACATCCATGCTTCAAATTTCAAAAAAGAGAGTTTTTTTACAGAAAAAAAACAACTAGAAGTAGTATTTTTACTGCTATAATATATATTTTTTATATTTGCAGGTATACATTAAAAACATACATATTCAACAAAACTGCATCCCGTAAAAAACCAAATTAGACGTATCATGATCAATTTGATTTGCACAGAGATTTTGCCGTAAAAGCTATGAAACAATGTATAGCCACTGGCTACTGGTCAGTCTGAGAATATAAATAGTGAATATCAGCTCAAATATAAAAATATATGTTTGCCATCATCATTGTCATTATTAACCAGTAACTGTATCACATGTAAATTTTTAGTGAAATTAACGAGACCGGACAAGGGATAAGAGAGAGTAGCCAAAATACAAATAAATAGCAAAAAAAGCATGAACGAAGAGTAGTAAAATGACAAAAAACATATATAGCATCACAGAGATGATATCAGACAGTAGTGCAGTGGTGGTCATCCACTGTTGGTCACTCTACACCATTGTTTGTTGCAAGTCAGTTAATTGGCTTGGATTTTTAGATATTTTCTATTCCCAATTTCCATTTTCATTTTGTATTATATTCTCTGAGGCTCTGTGAGGTATACCTGTATACATCAGAGTCATTTATAGACATGTACAAAATAATTATACGTAATACGTGTTCAATGTATATTTGCCCTGAGTTTTAGTTTAAAATCAGTTTCAAAAAAGATAACAATCATTTAACATCATCATTTCAAATCAACCAGTACTAAAACATAACTCATGCACACATATTTTTACAGTACATAAAGTACGGGTACAAACGGGTTATGCATAATCCTTCCGCTTTTCAGAACAAAATTGTTATAGATGCCTACCTACTTTTTTTTGGGAAAAATGGCCATGCATGTGTGAACTGATTTCCTATATGCTGGACTGAATCATCTAAAAAAATTAGAACCGGTCAATGGAATTACTTCCATCATAGTAAAAAATAAGCATAATCATTTATTACTGAAGAGTAAAAAGGGGTAAAGCACCTCTTTTATTGTCAAATAGGTAATAATGAAAGCTCACCACGTTCATTATTTCATATCATGCAAGAAGAGGAGACGTCCACTTTTTTTTATTTAATGCTGTTCCCATATAAACTCAAGTGGAAATCCAAAAAATCCAAGTAAAGTAGGTAAAATATTTTTTTGTGAAACCATAGTCTGCACTACTGTGTGGGTGGGTACTGGTCACTGAATAAAAAAAATCATGCGTTTACTTACACTGTATATTATTTAGGTGTATGAATTATGTAAAGTCATAAAGCAGACGATAGGTAGTATGTGAATGTGAAAACCCGGAACACCGGAAATTCGTTTGGGTGTTGCCGTCGACGTTACCAATTTTTTACATTACCAAAAAACTACTCATTTATTACCAACCCAAAAAAGAATATATTTCATTCCATCTCTTCCTATATATTTATGTCTCTGTGGTTTAAAAATGTGCCCACTGTCCATTTCATGATGGCCACTGATCATATTATGACTATGACCATCTCTCTATATATTTATATGGCAGGCAGTTTTTTTATGCCGCCTTAACATCAAATCGTCGTAAAACATGAGACATGAACACAATTACTCTAGATCGAAAATAACGTAGTAAAGTGATGAATGAGTAATGTCATCCTCACACTCACCTTCTGAAAAAAATTTCAGTTTAATGACGGATGACGGATGTTTGATGGACAACAATAAGGAATGTATTATTATGAGTCATGTTCATGCTCATCCTTTTCTTTTCGCATTTTATTCAGACTTTTTTTCACACAAAATATAAATAAATGAAATGTGGATGTGGTCATGCAATAATAAAGTGTGATAAATCTTTTCACAGTGCCCATTGTACTTAATCTTTCTTAAATTTTTTTGTCCTATAATAAATAAACTTGATATCGATTTCTACATGTAAATTGAAAAATTCATTTGAATTGTTAACTTGTAGTTTATTTTTATTACAGAACAATATTGGCATTCTATTCTATATAAAGAGGCGTACATCCTCAGATTCCTCTGTCCAATGATCCTAAAAATGTTTTCCAAAACAATACAAAAATGCATTGGTAATACCAACACCAACTATTTTTTTTTGTATCTGTTCAAGTGACTTTAGTTGACGATACGTGCTTAATATTGAAAAGAATGTGTGACAAAATACAATTCAAATCGAAGGACAATGTCATTTTACATTTTACTGCTAACAGAAAACTTGGTATGTGCATATTCAGTAAAAGTATCGTTTTATACCTTCAATAAATATGGAGTTAAGCAGTAGTTAAAAACTCAGATTAAAACATGCAAAGTATTTGACACGAGAGAGGCTTGATAATGGATATCTGATTGACGAAGAATTTCGAAATCATTGTCACTTTTTTCCATGCTCCAAAATTTTAAGGATATACTTGAGCCTTGAGCCATTGATTTAGATTTGCATACGTGAAGCATATCACTTTTAAAATGTTTGCTTCTCTGCATAATATTTATTATGATTCATGATGTGTTCTGACATAAAACTTTTTTAAATCTGTAAAACCTGACTCCCAAATCATTATTATGATGTATTTATGTTTGTCTTTGTGCCATTTTCATCGCATCGCAATTCATTTGATTTTCACTTCCAAGTTCCAACTACAAAAACAACATAAGTTGAATAGCTTTATAGCTATATTATTCCACACGTAGCACAATCCATAATAACCCGTTGTCCTTCGCCGCTACTGCAACAAACAAGAAAGGAAGAAAATGCATGACGATTCACTGGTGAAACCAGCCACCTAGTCCTCCGCCTCTGACTAAAGTTTTTGCTGTGAAAAAAAAAACAAAGCATTTCCTCTATTCAAATTCGCTATCATCGTTATATTGTAAAATCCATAGACGAATAGAGTTTCAATGCTTTACCTTTTCTACTAGCTCTATATATTTTCAATGAATCTTCCTGCAAAATGTGCTATATGAAACGTAATAGTATGTTCATCGATCCATATTTTAGTGCAGTTTTGAAGATGAATCAGTTCATTGCTAATGATTATTTAATCATTAAATATTTATACGGGCCAAGTGTGAATATATAAATAGATGTGTTGCATGTTGCACCTGAGCTCTTGCAGCAAATATGCTGGTTTCTGATGATAACAAAACGGCATCAATCATCCTCTCATCATTATTATCACTATTTCCATCTATAAACTTTTAGACTCGGGTGCTCTGATCAATATTTTTTGATGTGATTGATGCGCATTATTATTATGCATTTATGGGGATGTGGATGATAAACGTGTGTGCTAGTGTGCTCACTTCAATCAGGCTACTTTTATTTTTTTTCTGACGGTTTTATCCTTTTTCTTCTTTGAGCTTCTAATGTAAAAATAGTAAATAGTACTAAAAACATCATAGGAATATGACTAATGATGACGACCAAAAAAGTAGATTTAGGTCAGGTAAGGTAAGAATATTTGTCAACGGAACGGCATGCCATAAAACTATCTCTAGACTCTCCAATAATATGTTTTTAATAAAACCATGTCCTGTGAGGCTTATTGTTTTGATAAGCTGCTCTAAAACAAAAAGGAAAAGTCCATAGAAAATTATACTGTTTAGGATGACGAGTCGGATGAAATGCAAAAAAGTAACATTTTGTTCGATAGCTCTATCTCCTATCTATCTAATGAGCGCATATTTTGTAATATATATTATTACCGACTATAATATGGACTTGGACACCTGTTATATCTGTTTATAAACGAAAATAGTCGATGGTGTAATGATGCTCATGGAACAAAGCAAGCAAGATTTTGGTATGGGTGATGATGGGCTTTAATACTTCATTCGACAAAAGCTTCGGCTTTTGATTTTCAATTCATTAAAAAAGGATTAAAAGGTTTGTTAACCTTATTGTTTTTTAACTACTCAACTAGTCAATTTTTGGTATTTTGTACTACATAAAAAACAATGAAAGTCGATGAACTATTTTGTTACACATTTCGATTTTTTCTAAACTAATATGTAAATTGTATTAAATGCATTTTTATAAACAGAACGGATGACGACAAATTCAACTGATAAGAGTTTTTTTGAATAGTAAAAGTAAAAACTACAGTTACACCCAAAAAAATATCCTGTCAAATGTTTACTCATGTTTAAAATAGTAAACAAAATTATATATGAGATTGATTAACGTGTATATTAACTTGGCCTATCACAACAAAAAATTATAATGATGTTTTTACAGTCTACTTACTTGCGCAATTTTCTCTCCCCGTTCTGCAATCGCACTTTGGTTCACTCATTGTTTTTTGATCTACCTTCCAGTATTAATTTAATGTAAGTAGGTATAGAAATGTTGACGATGATATTGGTATTAATACACTGTTAGGTATTTATTGTTTTGTTGATTTAGTAAAAAACAAAATGAGCTTTTATATTTTTTTGATTGTTTATTATGATATGTTTGTTAATGAAGCCATCTTGATCGTACTAGCAAAATATATTGTATTTTGAATACTATTAGTACTTTGTAGTCAAGGTAGGACAAGACAACAAAACAGTGCGATTGTTTGCAAGTGACCAAATATTGCATTGTTGATAAATGAGGGGCGTTTAGGAAGTGGAATTGCGCAAAATAAAAGCGTCAATATCTGTCGTAGAATCCTTTCACCTTTTTTTTCTCCTCGTTTTCAGTAAGGTATATATATATATATCGCGATTGTTGTTGTGCAAGTCATTAACAAAATGTATTTTGGAATATTAATGATAACGGTAAAAGGTAAACTAATGGCTATACAAAGTTTGAAGTTGGCTGTGGCTAAATAATTTGAAAGTCAAAAAGGTTTTTTTTAATTATTTGGGAAAAAAATTTAACTTTTAGAAACAACAAAAACTCAATAATGTTTGCGATTTGTGAAAAAAGTATGAGTATTTTTTTGGTTTCTTTAATTTTGGTTTTATATTTGCAGAATAATCAACGCATGTTTTAATTAGTATTTTCAACTTTGATACAATTCTGTTCATGAATATTTATGATTATTATTTACACTTAATAAGCTTTAAACTTTTATTTATGTTTCCTCCTTGTTAGTGGCATTTGTATTGTTAGTAGATCCTCCACCTCCACTACTACAGCAACCTTTCTTTCTCAATCTCTCTTCAGTCGAACGATCTGTTAGCTGCAAAGAGTTTCTCAACTCGGCATCCTCAACCTGACTCATTTCCCTAAGTAAAAAATAAAAGATAAAACATGTTAATTAGTTGATTGATTGATAGATTGTTAGTGAACACACCTTAATTAATAACCAATATATTTTAACATTAAGTTGAAATTACTTTTTAAGTTTTTTATTTAGTTTAAGTGAAAGCAAGAGTTACTTTTGCAGCTTGCGTAATAAAATGTATGCAATTCCAAACAACATTATTACACCAGCTTATATAATATAAGCTTTTATCAAAAAATATTTAAGGAAATGTTAATTTCATCAAGACATATGTAAAAGCAATGATTAAACAATGATGCCATCCTGCTGTTATGTTACGAAACACCAAAATTTTAGACGATAAGAAAAAATTCGACGACGAATTCGGTGTATTTGTTGTCGTAGTAGTTGTCATAATATAAAAATAGATAATGATTCGTTGTTTTCCTTTTCAATTACCGGCATATAGTACGTACCTAAGTTACAAGTCAAGTGTGCCAAGTGACAACCAACTCCTGTCTACTAAATGCATGTGGTATAGATTTTAGTCTTTACCTGATTGAATCTGACAAAAGCATAGACAAATTAAGCTCATTGAAAATCAGTAACTTGTCAATAATTCTATTATGCTAAACATAAAAGATTTACACATTGTTCAAGATACTATGAAGAAGATAGATTAATACTTGAAAACATAAAGCCTTATTGAATCCCATGGTTACCTAATAACTTTTGACAAGACTGTTTTTTTTGTTTTGTGCGTAGTTTCGTACGCGGTGCGTGGTAATCTAATAAACAATCTAAAAAATATATTTATAAAATCAATCAATTATTGTTGGGGTTGGTTTAGGAATAAATAGACTTTATTCTCTGATCAATCAAGACTTTGATGTAGGTCATATTTTTCATAAGTTTTAGCTTCATTGAAGTTGGAATTTCAGTACAATTATAGTATTGACTATGATTTTATTCTTTTTGACAGATTGATGAACTGTTTTAATACGAAGGCTTCGTGATTCGTGAGCTTAAATATGAAATGGTTTAAGGAACGGTAGATTTTCTTAAAGAATTATAGGAATGCAAGGAGATATTTTGACATTTTGACAAGCAACATCATTTAAAGACCCCGTAAGATAGGTAAAGGTAAATAGCTTCTAATGAGTCATGGCATGACCTACATTTGGCTGCATTTTTTAGATTCTATTTGCAAAATAATTGCTCAGTTTATGATGCTTTTTAATATGATGAAAACAACGGAAGTGCATAAAACGATTATTTTTTATGCCGTAAATACCCTTCTAAACGATCATTCATCAACACTATAATTAACGCATCATTACTTTATTTTACTTACTTTGCAAGCATCATAATTGCTTCAAACACATTATGTCCCGTTTTTGGCGAAGTTTCCACAAAAATTGCTCCACATTGACTGGCCAACTTTTCCCCATCAGTCTGACTAACACACTGTTGATGATAATGAGCTTGCTGTGATTGCATTGTGTGATGCCCCTTTTCTCTCGCATCCTCTCTCAAATCCACCTTATTCCCTGATAAAACTATAGGAACCTTTCGACCAGCTCCTTCCTAAAATAAATATATAATCATTTTAAAAACATTTTCAAGCGGAAAATTAACCACAATTTTTAATGATTTTTTCGAAAAAGGTTTTCACTTGGTAGTTTGGTATTCATAATGGCCAACATTTAATGGAGATGCTGAACTAGACTTTAAATAGTTTTGGTAGTAAATCTAACGGTAAACTTGACTGACAAAACGCACGCATTTCCTGCTTTTATTCAATTACCTCGACATTATGGATCCAGTTCCTGATATTGGCAAAGGTTCTTTCATTGCTCACGTCATACATGAGGATGACACCATCAGCTCGACGAAAGTATGACTTGGTTAATGATCTAAATCTTTCCTGACCAGCGGTGTCCCACAGCTGAAGTGCGACACATTTACCGTCCAATTCGATAGTTTTCACGCGAAAATCCACGCCTGAAATATATTAGCAAAAATGTGTAAACAAAAAGCGTACAAAACAAGCAATTATTTAATGCGTACTTATCAAAATAGAGAAAAGCAATCTATCAAGCCATTATTTTATAAGAGATGCGACGTTTTATTTGTTGTTTTTCGAAGAATTCTACTCTATTTTACGGGAAGAGTAACAACAACACATCAACAACAACGATGGTATTTTGATTCAAATTTCATGTCCAGTTTCCAGTTAACTAATCTTTTTTAAATTGAATTATATACCGTTTTAAAAATGTTACTTCACAAAAGCTTTTTTAGGAGATTTTGTTTATTATTATATCATGCATATGTTCATTCATTTTATTTCCAATATAAGGGTAACAGTTATAGTAAGTATTGCAGATAATGTATTCACTTCACTTGTAATAATACAGAAGGATTAAAGGATGTGAACCGTTATGCGATGATCAAAAATAAAGGATGAAATAACTTGCATGTTGCATGTAGGTGCATGCGAGCGTGTGTCATGTAGTCATGTAATGTATCAAGTTTTGGATCTGTAGTTTTACAATGTATAGTGGAATGGCATACTGTTTATATATAAAGCACAGTTTATATTTGTCTTCGTGTTCATTCTTTCCATTTGCCATTGCATGAAATCCATAAAACATGGTGGTGTCAGGTGTCAAATAACAAATATCCCAAAAAAAACTTGAACCTGGCCGATATACTTTGTAAATATGGAGGGCATAGTCGCAAAATTTGATAATAAATCTTCAATAATATATTATTAGAATCAATTGTGGAGTCAATTTTGTTGTTCATTCTAGAATATTTCATGAATACTAGGTAAAAGCAAAGTACTTAAATTTTGGGGCAACCTGAGATAAAACTTCAAAACGAGATCTCTGAAGACACATAAAATTGCAGCGAAATAAAAGCATACAAAATCTCCAATAGCATTAAAAATTTACCAATAGTTGAGCTAAGATTTGGGGTAAAATGACCATGACAAATCCTCTCGATAAACGTGGTCTTTCCAACTGCCGCATCCCCAGCAAGAATAACTTTGAATGTTCGATGTGGATAAAATGCAGCTGAGGATGACAGCGACTCCTTTTGAGAATCGAATTGTTCCTCATTTTCCTCTGCTTCTTTAGCAGTTATCTTTCGATTTCCCAGCCGAGTTGACCAATCTCCTCCACCACCACCTCCTTCCCTAGAATGATCACCTCCACGTCCTGCCAATGCCTCATATAAATCGCTATCTTCTCCATACGCAAAACTACGGTAAGTATTGTCAGAGGAACTGTGTTGTCGCCGATTATTATGACTATTCTGTGAAGACGACGAAGAGGACGAACCAATGTTTTCGCTGCAGCAGCTGGACCCAATTTTTCCAACCGTATTCCCGTTTTGCACGATAGCTCCAGCACCTCCAACACCGCCAATTCCATAATGCAATGGAGGAGAATGCTGATGGAATGCATTACTGCTGTTATTATTATTATTATTATTTTGGCTTTTGCTGATAGTAGTAGTCTGCTGAGAGCATGTCCAAATTCCAGAGGGTAAAGGGCTTCCATCTCCTTCAGCTCGGATCTCGTCCAAAAGTGTGCTTCTTCCACTGTCTAAAACCAAGTATAAGACCAAAAAAAACAGAAATAAATAAATCACATCATCACAAGTTATTTCTAATGATATGTTACATACGAAACTGCCGATGAGAAAAAGCTCCTCTCTTACATTTTCTCTGTCTTTTGGAATCATTAATACAAAAAAACAGCCAGAGACTCGTAGTCTCGTGGACAGAAAAACCATCAGTCATTGACTTCAACCTGACGAAACGTACTATTTTAGATGGAATTGGACATTTTTATTAGCTCCACAGTCCACATAGCTACCCACATGTCTCTACAAAGAGCTCTATAAGATTAATTAGAGGGGAATTCACCTCACCATTTACCACTGCACACACACGTGCGTCATCCCTAAAAATAAGTAACACGAACGACTGTTGTGGCATTTTTTTTGGTCAGAGGCTTTGCGTCAATCAATACATGTCATCTTCATTTTATTATCAGTGCACTATATTTACACATCTTCTCTTGTCAAAGGAAAAGCAACAATTTCCTGGAATTCCTAAAAGTTGTATAAAGAAATTGTACTGGAGCCCTTTGCCTAGAATGTATGACATCAGGTATGGCTTTTTCTCATAATTAACTAAAGCATCGACACTTGTACTATTTTCAAATCTTGTAAACTTGAAAATACACGTAACAATCGAATTCTTTATGATCTTTGTTTATTGTTGAATAAGATGTTATGTGGCTTGTCATAGTACCTCTGTCAGTCTCAAAAAACGGGGACGAGGTTGGCATGCCAGGAAAGCGTGAATCTGTCGGCGATTGTTTCACCATGATTGCCCCTCCTGCTGCTCCTGCTCCTGCCGTAGTTGAACTGCATGAAGATTCTGACAAGGTGTCAATAATGCTCAAAGAGTTGGGACACGAGTTACTGTTGACATACTGAGCTGACGGGAGATTCACGCCTGTTGCACCAGAAGACATCCCGTCCTGCTGAGATGATGTGGATGGTGGGGACGGGACAAACATGGAGGAAGATGCTGACTTTGTTAAAGGAGGCACTTGGGTTGATAAGCAATCATTTGCATCCGATAATACCCTGTTTGCCTCGCTGTTTTAAAATGATTTAATGTTTTAAATTTAATTATGAGCTATGGTTTTTCCATGAAATTTTAGACATACCTGAGAACTACAAGATGATTTTGCATCAAATCTACCTGGCTCTTATACTCTGAGGCAGCTATTTTTTCTCTGTACAAAACATAAAGTTAAATATATTATTATTTTTGTTTTTAAAAATCTTCTTGGTAACAATCAGTAATTGTTTTTAATGAGATAAATATGTTTATTGCAAAACTAACGAATGTAGAACATTAAACAAATCCAGGTACTCATTCCGTTTCTGAGTCAACTGGGTTTGAAGTAGAGTGGCTTTCATCTGCGCTTCTACAAGAGCCGATCTCAGATTTCGGTTTTCACTCTCCGCCTCATGGAGTTTTGTCTGATCTTCTGGTAATCGGATAACTCGTCTCTCTCGAGCCTCTTCTTCTGCAAGCCATTCTTCAACCTAGTTATTTGAACAACATAAGATTGTAAACATCATTGATTAAAAAAATTCCCCAGCAATTTAATGAAGTTTCTATAGAAAAATGCATTTATTTTTACTTTTTGAAATGTCCTAATTTGCGAAGAAAGATCAGCAAGTTGACTTTCAATCTCTGTCGCAATTTTTTTTCTTTCCGTATCCATTTGCCGTTGTGCCTCTTGTCGGGCTTCTGCTTTCGCTTTTGCCTCAGCTTTCGCAAGTTGCTGGTCCAGTTCTTCTCCAAGAGCGACAAGCTGGGCGGCGTGCACCTCGCGTTCTCTAGAGGAAAACCAGGAAAAGACTCGCTCATGCTCACACACACATAGGTACATATTTTTATGAAGACAAAGTATTTTTGCTTATTTAGAAGAAGTAACTTAATTAAGTATTTGTAAAATGTACATAAAGATGGTATATTAATTAAGAATCTATATGAAAATAATATGATTGTTGTTTAAAGAATAAATAGTTAAAAAATATTATCGTGTCTACTTGCGAAAGGAATTCTCTAATGTCTTATATTCCTCGTGAAGGTGCTGAACATCCATGATAAGACCTGTAAGTGCTTTCTCCAGTGTTGAGGATGGCTCCTTACCCCCTTCTTGCCTTATCTCTTCAACGATGTCGTATAGTTGTTCCTTACTGCAAGGTACAAACAGATTTTTTGAATGGGGCAATGCAAAATATAAGTTCGTCCTAAAATTTTGTATTATTACCTGTTCGAAATAAAAGGCTGTATATTTGAAGGTCCAACATTCGTCATAAAATGCTTCCATGCGGTACGCGCTGTTGCATGCCTCCTTTCCATTTCCAAAAGCTGTTGATTATTTGTGGTTGCATCTGCCACAGGACTTATTTGAAGTGAACCTCTTCGGGAACCTGGCGTGAGAAAATCTCTGAATCCATATGAAAAATCTTCGAAATCAATATTCCCATCTCCGTCATGATCCAAATCAGCAAATATCACATCTGAATCTTTGGAGGTGATTCCAAATTTGTCACACAATTCACGAAACTCGTCCGGCCCAATTACACCAATTTCTTTGGTGTCACAGGCTTTAAACAGGTCATCCAGACGGGGATTTTGAACAATTTGTGGCTTATCGGGAGACGGAGACATAGGATACCCGTTTGTATTTTCATTTTCATCCATCATCATGATGATTTTTTAAACAATGGCCTCGTTTAGTAAATAGAGCACTCGTAATAAAAAGAACTAAATATAACCGTTTTCACCTCCACCGTTACTACACATGACTTAAACATGTAGTTCCAAAGTATATCACAATTTATTTCCAGGTATGCAGTTATCTAAATGGCAAAGGTATAATCGTCCCGAAATGGTGGTCA